>VDFB02002005.1:172658-188799 GCA_007258455.2 Sequoia sempervirens
CAGATGACTCTTCTAGATTTGGAAGCTACCTCAGAAAAGTATAGAATGGAGAAGGACAAGCAAGCTAAAGATGAATTGAAGGCTCAGTTGGAGCATATGAAAAGGTTTGTCAAAGATCCTACCTCTCCACTATAAAAAAAAACCATCTTCTTCTGAGGTACCTATATTGGTTAGTAGAAAGGAAGTTGAAGACCTCATGGAAATAAGAAAAGCATGTATATTTGATATTTTTACTAACCAAGTGAAGGTTGAAGTAGAAGTGCTACTTGAAACTGGATACAATCTGTACAATGAATGTGTCATTTAGGAGGGCATTTGTCATCCATCTCATTAGCTACAGATGTAACTTGAGCACTTAAATATTGACTATCCTTGGGATCATAAACACAAAGTGACCAAAAATACTAACATAAATGAGGTGGAACTCGACTCCTAAAAGACTCCCCTGCCTCACCCTATGCTAGAGGACTGGTATATTGTATGAGACTTTGAGTGAGGGAACTGATTAATTACAATGTATCCACCTCAACACTTTCCATCACAATGGAAGGGATACTAACATGCTCATACACTATTCAAGCGAGTGGTCTCATTGGCCATTGTGCATCAATACATGCCCCCACTTTGTCCTGTATGGAGCCCCCATCTCTACCTTGGAAGACTCACATGTCAAAATAGTTTGGGATTTTATTGAGGAAAACCTCATAGTAGAGTTTCCTCAAAAAATATTGTGGTACCTCATTGTTGTTGCATGGAGGATGGTTAAAACCATCTCCACCTTTCCCAAAAATGGTTCTTTATCCCTTTGTGGTTGCACCAATGGATAGGGAACCCCTTGCATGCAGGATGTAAGGGACAATTCATTTTAGGGTTCATGAATAGTGCACACAAGTTAGATTTTGTAATTTTTTCATCTTTAACTTGTTTATATGATAATTTGTTTATATAAAATTGTCTAAAATCTCATCTCTTCTCAGACCAACTAGTTATTTTCTTGCTAATTGAATCTACATGAGATTTTATGGATTGAAGTTATTGAGAATGAACAATTCTATGCGAGGTTGTTCTTGAAGGATATCTCAACCTTGTAATTAACTCCTCAATTTGTCTTTTGTTATTTTTAATTTTCCACATTAAATTTTCTTGAGTTCTTCCAAATCATGATGAGGAATTGTTAGAGCTATTTGTTGAGGTTGTTCTTTAATAGGGATTTGAGCATAAGGTGAATTAGGATTTTTAGGAGGATTTGGGGGTGTATTAATAATTCTTGAAAATTAAACAAATTTACATCAAAAAACATATTCAAACAACCTATTTAATATGAAATTCACATAAAAGACAACAAATTACTCCTTTGACCTCCCTGGCATGGTGGTGGAATTTTGACAAAGATTGGTGTAAAAATAGAGTGGTTTTTGCCTTCCTAGAACATGGGCATGGCTTGGAGGGTTTGCAGGCTGCAAACTTTTACAACAACAAAAAATAGGAAATGATATGAGGTTTAATTTTTTATTGCTTATATAAGTGATAACACGAGCATGTTATAACATGCTCACATTATTTCTCATTAAAGCAATAACATGAGCACGCTATAATGCACTCGTGTTATTGCTCATTGAATCAATAACATGAGCACATTATAACACACTTGCGTTATTTCTCATTGAAGCAATAACACGAGTGCATTATAACACACTCACGTTATTGCTCATTGAAACAATAATATGAGTGCATTACAACATGCTCGTGTTATTGCTCATTGAAGCAATAACGTGAGCATGTTATAGTATGCTCATGTTATTGCTCATTGAAGCAATAATGTGAACATCTTATAGCATGCTCCTGTTATTGCTCATTGAAGCAATAACGTGAGCATGCTATAGCATGCTCGTGTTATTGCTCGTTGAAGCAATAATGTGAGTGTGTTATAAAACACTTGCGTTAATGCTCATTGAAGCAATAACATGAGCATGTTATAACACACTCACATTATCTCTCATTGAAGAAATAACGTGCCCACATTATAACACACTCACATTATTGCTCATAGAAGCAATAACGTGACTGCATTATAACATGCTAGCATTATTGCTTGATAAAGAAATGAGTGAGTGTGTTATAACATGCTCGCATTATTTCTCATTGAAGCAATAATGCGAGCATGTTATAATGCACTCACATTATAGCTTTTTTAATTTTTGAAAGTGGGGTGACCACTTTTTGGCCCCCATCTTTCTACTCCTGCCTCACCTTGTGATTATCTCATGCTATTTCTCATTGAAGCAATAACATGCTCATTTTATTTCTCATTGAAGAAATAACATGATCCTGTTATAACATGCTCACATTATTGCTCATTGAAGCAATAATGTGTGTTATAACACACTCACGTTATTGCTCATTGAAGCAATAACATGAGCACGTTAAAAAAATATTGAGTTATTGCTCATTGAAGCAATAAAGTGAGCACGTTATAACATGCTCACATTATTGCTCATTGAAGCAATAATGTGAGTGTGTTATAACATGCTCACATTATAGCTTTTCTAATTTTTGAAAGTGGGGTGGCCAATTTTTGGCCCCCCATCTTTCTACACCTGACTCACCTTGTAATTATTAATTAACTATCACATTTAACCAATTATCCCATAGTCTTCTCTAAATTAATTAAATTTTCTACTATTTAATTAATTTACCCTTAGTCCATATTCCTCCAAATCTACTAATCTCAATTAAGTTTATAAATCTATAATTAATTAACTTAATCCATATCCTAATCATTGCTAACATTTTTCCTAATTATCAATAACATTCATGGAGTGTGTGGGAAGGAAGAGGAGTGGTGTAGGAAGTTTGAAATATTATGAGGATTCAGATGAGGACGGTGTTGATGAGGACGATGTTGAGGATTCATAGGTGGGTGACATTGTTCCCTAGTCACTGGGGCTGCTTAGCTCCTTCCCTTCATTGGTTGATGGTTGCTTAGTTGACTTTGGGACTGCTTTGTGTATACATCCAAAATTGGTTTGGAGAATATTAATTAAATATCAATTATTTAATTAATAAAATATTTATTCCTCTACTATATAAATAAATTGAAAATTTATTTACATAGTTCATATTTTCTAAATTCCTCTATTCTAATTCACCCTCTTCATGATTTAATTGAAATAAACAAATCTAAACAATTTGTTTTATTTGACTCCCTCTCATTAAATTTGAATTTTTAAATTCAAATTTGTCACATTTCCACATATTTCTTTAACTACCTTCCACCTCACCCTCCAACTCACCATGTGTCATGAAAATAATAATAATAATTTTCTAAAATGGATATTTGTTCTCAACAATTTTAACCACCTTCAAGACACATGGCTCCTTCATTCAAATGATTCCTTCTTACACTTGGCAAGATGGTTTTACTAAAGGAAAAAATTGCCTTGATTTCTCCATCCTTCTCATTCTTCACCGTCGATATCTCCAAATCAAATCTCAATCATTCTTTGCTGCCAACTCACCAAATGACTTAGTAAAATATATAAATTGAGGCCCATTTACAGATTTTTCATAAGGAGCATTTGCATAACATCACTCTACATAAATTCATTCAAGTCTTTAAGAACTTAGTTTGCATTTTCAATTCAACATTTTAGAATAACCTAGCAATTTTTTTAGAATCATGGCTCTTTTAGATGTTTCTTAGTTTAATTTAGCATTTAGGATCTTATACATTTCATTTTTATTAGCTTAATTATGCATTGTATCATTTCCATATCACTTTGTATACAACAGTTCACTCACCGTGTCATTTCACCATTTCGTCCAGCTAAACCATTCAATCATGTAGATGTAGACTTAGATTCTACATTATAAATAAATAGGATAATCATTTCTTAGATGACATCCCATGGATTTGTGCACGAATAAGATATGAGAGCATAATTACTAGGACATTTAAGATTAGAGGAAGATGGGATGTTTTTAAGGAACTATGTTATCGAATTATGTTTGATTAAGTTAAATTTCCTTACTGTAATGCTTTCCATCTAAGTGTGTTGTTAATTTGATATAATTCACACATATTTTCTTACACACATAAATTGGTGCCCACCATGGGGCCAAGCCCTTGTTATTTTGATATTTTTTGGAAAGTGTGTTTTATAGGCTTGAACGAGGGTTTCTCTGGTGCAATTGCTAAATTCTTTGGCACTTCCGAAAGATTATCTCGCACATCAACCAACTGTTCTGGCGCTATGAAGGATTTCTTCGATGCATACAAGCCATTTTGTGGTGCATCAGGGAGTTTCTATGGTGCTTCTCATTAATTATGTGGTGCTTTGGCCAATTTCTGTGGCACTTTTCATTGATTTTGTGGTACTTCTGTCTTTGTGGCACTTTTGTCTTTTTGGCGCTTCTGTTTACTATAATGGCACTTTCACTTTCCTCTATAAAATTTCCTTGACAATGAAAAATGATGTTGGTTTTTTTGTTTTGCATATTTCATAAAATGCTGTCAAAGACTTTGCTAAAACTCTAGAACGCTTTTCAAAGAAAATTTATGATAAACTACTGATAAATTTGATGCAGGGGCTGGATTTTTATGTATTTCTTTCTTGTTTAAATTAGGAACCTAGACTAATTAACAAGGAAAGAAAACCATGTTTGATGCATGTGTGAATGGTAGGCATATGCTCTCCCCTTAACTAGGTGATCAAAAAGCCAAACCCATTCCTTTTCATTATTTGTGGTGTGTTTTGAATGGTAGGAATATACTCTCCCCTTAATTGGGTGATAAAAAAGCCAGACCCATTCTTGTTAATCTGCGAGTGTGAGTAGGGTATGTAGCATGGGTTCTCTCTTTATTCATGCGAAATAAATATTATTGAACTACGGGTATATTCTCTCACTTTTGTTTATCCTAGAGGGCCTTCCTTGTGGAAAAAATACTCACCTAAGGGGACAACCCAACCGGTAACATGCTAAATCCAAGCACATTTCCAACCGGGATATAAATGTGGGTATTGGAACAAAGGCCAATATCACGAGGATAGTCCCGATGAGAAGGGAAACAATGGTCTCTCATCGCATGGGTTATACCCCATGAATGGAAAGTCCTTACTAAAACCCTTGTAGTAGTTTGGCCAAAACCTTTATCTATTCTCTTGGTACAACAACGGTCGTTGTGAAGGCATCCACATTCTCACAATTTTTAGTAGAGATGATCAGCCTGCCATGGGAGTTTTATGGAGGCTGGAAGCTTGGTTGACCTAAGAAGTGAGTGCACTGTAAGGGGGAGCCCATGTAGCCAAGCTTCTAAATTCATCTGCTAAAAATAAGTGCGGTTGGGGTAAAAATCGCATGGAATCCAAGAGAATATAGTCTTTCATAGCCCTAGGGAATGTATGTTGTGCTTGATTGTTCTTGTCAAAGTGTTTTCAAACCAAAATTCAAACAAAACCTCACACACTAGAAAAGTACAAAATTGTGATTCAGAATGCATCATCTGGAACAAACTATCCTCTGACCAAACACTAGAAAATCAAGCAAACTAGAAACAAACTGTTGCATTCTCTATTTAGTGCTTCCATTGTTTTCTATAGCACCTTCACTGATATTTCTAGCACATCCACCTTTTGTTACGGTGCATCCACCCCATTTTCCAATGCATCTTCTAAATTTTATGGTGCATACACCAAATCCTGCAGCTCATTGACCAAAAACTCTGGCGCATTTGAGCTATTCTATGGCACATTCGCCTAATTCTATAGCGCATCCTAGCCATTCTGTGGTGCATCCAAAATTTTCTATGGTGCTTCTACCTTTCGATGCTTCCACTGACTGTAACGACGCTTCCACCCAAATTCATAAATAGAGAATTAAGATTGATCTTTACCCAAAATATTGGAACTAGATTTAGAAAATTTTCTAATTCAAGATCATTCCTCATAAAACCAAGGAGTCTAAAAATGATCATTACCCAATGACTTCATGAAAAATTAAAATTCAAAAACCAAATCCCATAGCTCTTAGTCCAAAAGCTCATCAAAAATGTCTTGCAATGCTTTACGACTTTAGGGACAGACTACTCTTCATTTTTTAAAGAAAAATGTTAAAGAATAACCCTGGCTTGTATTCATTTTACTATTTCCAAAACCCAATACTTTTTCAAAGGTTTGAACATCTTTTTTAGGAAGGAAATTTTATCCCCATTTCACAATTGGAACCAAAATTTGTAGAATCTTATCAAATTCAGAATTATCCCTTAAGTTCCTTAGAGTTTAACTTGTTAAAACCAACTTCTCCAAGCGAAATTCTATACCTAAACTTTGATCACACATCCAAAAAGTGCCCCATCGTCAAGAACCCAAAAATTTGATTATCAAGTTGAGTTTCCCCATTAGGATTTGTCATCCTTCATCTTGGAACAATACACTTTAAATCAAATTTTTATCACCTTGGCTATATCAATAGAATTCATTATTCTATTCAACCTAGGTATTCCTTGGGCACTCTCAAATACCAATCAAAATTTAGCAAACCTTCATAATTTGCATGCCCGTTTTAACAAGGTCCCAAAAAAAAAAGCTTAAGGACAAAGAACCAGAATCTCAAAATACCATGGTAGAAATAGAAGAAAATCCCTTTCATAAGGTTTCTCAAAATGAAGCAAAAGAGACAACAGAGGAGGAAATAGAACAAGCCAATCAAGATCCCAAATTCCATAAATTCCTAGAATGAATCTTTGAGAAAGATGGGGAAAAATACTTCTTAATGTTGGAAAATCAAGGAGCCAAATTACCTAATGACTTTGATGTCAGTAAATTGAAGAGAACCCCAAAGAAAAATGAGACCTAAACACCTCCCATTGATCAAATGGCTATTCTAACACATCAGATGCAAAACCTTCTACAACAACTGCAAGATATGCAAGGAGGGACTCCAAAAATATAATTTTTACAAGATATTTGTCCCTATCCCTTTGATAGAAGGTTAAACATGATACCATTTCCTCAAAATTGTGAATTGCCAAAATACGACAAATACAACGAGAAATTAGACCCTATAGACCACATGCGAGAATTTTGAACAATGAGTCTTGAATTCGCTCATGAGGACACATATCTGATGAGACTCTTCCCTCGTAGATTAGGAGGTCATTGCATGGAATGGTTTTCAAAATTACAATCAGGCATAAAATCCTTCCAGTAACTTGTTAAAAAATTCATCACACAATATTCCTACAACATCGCACATGAGATAACCATGAAGAACCTTTGTAATACCAAACAAAAACAAGGAGAATATTTTCTTGTATTCCTACAAAGGTGGAGAAGATTATTTGCTCAATATGCTCATCCTATACCAGAACAAGAAAAGATGGATATTTTTATCAATAACCTTAGCAGTGAAATGAGCTATTGATTACAATTGTAATGTCACCCTAACTTCAAAAAAATGATAGAAAACGGTGTCAAAATTGAAGAAGCTCTAGTAAAAGGAGGGGTATTAAAAATTCACAATGAAGGATCAAACAATGCTAGTTCTTCCAATCATCACAACAATGAGAAACCCAAATTTTGGACAAGGAACAAGAACACCAATTATGGTGCTAACAAAACACATAATGTGAAATCGATCTTCAATTTGTTAGGGACCACTGCCAAAACTGATCAAAACAACAATCAGGGCACCAATCAAAATATCAACCCACCCAACAATCAAAATAGTCACAATCAAAGTAACACCACATCAAAATATTTACCCTATCAAACACAATCAAACTGCAAAAAAATCACACCTTTGGGTCAATCATATGTATCTGCATTGAGGGAACTTCTTGAAAATAACCTCATAACATTACCTGACACTCAAGGTTTTGAACCAAAAGTAAAATCGTCATGGTGGAATGATGCCTATTACTGTGAATTTCATCAATACAAAGGTCACCAGACAAATAGTTACATGCAATTGAAACATAAAATACAAGACTTGATAGATAGAAAAATCATACGAATAGAGGGACTCCAAACAAACACAAATCACAGGGCATTTAAGAATCCATTGTTGAACTATGAAAAAGGGGATCATCTACGAAAAATAGCAAGGGAAAGAATGTAAACTATGTCCATGATACTGTCATAAATCATATTTTAGTAGCAGAAGACCAAATGAATACCATTGTAACCAATGATCATCAAGACATTACTACAAATGATAATCCAACCTATGACACCCCAATGTAATGAGAACAAGACATCATTGCCTTTGAAAAAAAAACCAATGACATCAAACTAGATGTGACTACAATTGACACCCAAATCAATGTCATTAAAATCAATGGGAAACAGGACAACGTACCCGTGAATGCAACCACAAGAGCACAAGCCAAATATGTCTTAAAAGGAAGTTCATCTAGAACCCCCGTGACAACATCCAATCAATATAACATAATGGACCAATTACAAAAGATCCCTGCACAAATATCTATATTGGAACTACTCAAAATTTCTCTTGCTCACAAAGAGATCTTGGAAAAGGCGCCCTAGTGGACACAACAGTACCAACTAATCTCGAAGTTTGTAAATTCGAAGCCATGATGGGACATTTGACTGCACCACATTGCCTATCCTTTTCTGAAAATGATGATGTATCCATTTCTCATCCCCACAATGCTACTCTTCAAATTGAAGTCCTAATTCATAAACATCGCATCAAAGGCGTCCTAATAGATGGAGGAGTTGGCCTGAATATATGTACTCTAAAGCTTGTTTGTGCTTTGGGATTCTCTAAGAATGCAATTGATTCAAAGAAAAAGATCACAATAAATGCATATGATGATGAGGAAATATCTTCACAGGGATTGAATGTCCTACCTATTCAAGTGGGACCAATATAGAAAGATGTAATCTGCAAAGTCTTAGACAAGGATTTGACCTATAACATATTGTTGGGTCATCCATGGATCCATGAAATGCAAGTGGTTCCATCAACCTACCATTAATGCTTGAAATTTCCTTATGGTGGTCAAGAAATCACCATTTCGGCTGATTCAAATAGTCCTCAGTATTGCAATACCCTAAAATTTGTCCAGGATGTTTTTGTGCCTCATAACAGAGAAGCTTCCACTCCCACTCCTTCCAATGATCAAATCCAAACAAGTTCTTCATCCAAACCATTAGTTATTGCCTCCAACAAAGAATGTCAATCCAATTCCATGTCTAAATAGTCTAAGAAGAAAGAAGAAGTTTCTCCATCCACCTCCTCAAATCCTGAAGCCCAATTGAATTCCTTGTCAAAAAAAATTGATAAAAAAGTTCAAATCAAAGACAAAAGTGTTGGTGAATACTTCTTTGAGTGGTCCCTATGCCTTTCACACTTTTCTTCTCCAAAATTTTATGGGAAACCCTCCACGTCAACGCAATAGACATCACAACCAGTTACCAAATTTGATGGATGGTTTATAAAAGAAAGCACTAGGTTTGATGAAGCAGAAGACAATGATGTTCTAAACTAGCTTTATAAAGATGAAGAAGAATCCCAAGCAACAACTACAAATGTACAGACAACTCAATAAGGAAAATGCTTCACTATTTTGGAAAAAATGGGATATGAAGGAAAAGGTCTCATAGGAAAAAGAAAAGAGGGAATTGTAGAGCCAATTCAACCCATTTTGATCAATCCAAAAGACAAGGCTAGGATGGGCTATAAAGAGGACACAAAATAAAAGGTGGTTTCAAAGAATCTTATAGTTACAAGCCAATGATGAGCATGAAACTGATTCCAATGAATATGAGTGGGATTCCCTATCAAAAGAATCTTTCCATGATAAGGAAATTGATTTAGTACACAAATATGCACCCCTACTTGAAGAGGGACAAGGGTCAGGTTCTAGACCATTTGAATCTGGATCACAACACCTTGATGATTCTAGTGAAGATGATTCAAATCAAAGTGAAATAGATAATTCAGAGGAGAGTTACCTTATAGATCTTGATTTTTCTATTGGAAAAATTGAAGACACCACTATTAGAACTCTTACCCTTTCTGACCTTAACCATTCTGGTGAATTTTCACCCTTAGTACATCCCAAGCTTATAGATTGGGACCTAACTGAGACATTTGACATACCCACATTTTCAAATGATGATGCCATCGTCAATTTCCTTTGTGCCAGTGATCTAGAAAAAAATTCCACTAATGAACATCATAACAAGGCTTACACACAAGGGAGTATCAAATCTTCCAACTGCAAAATGAATAACATAGGAAATAGATCTGACATTGAAAACCATTCAATGGTAGTGTCAGATCTAGATAAAGTAAAAACAAAGAGCGTATCCAATGGCGAAAACCTCTCTAAGGCATCAAAGGATGGAAGATTTGATACTCTCCCATAACATTTTCAAGAAAGATCAAAAGTCTTGATTGAACCCACACAATCTGTCAACATCAGCAATGAAGAGACAATGAAGACTATCCATCTAGTGACATCTTTGACAGACTAGGAAAAGCCAAGCTTTCTCAAAATTTTCACAAAAAAAAAAATTAACTTTGCTTGGTCATATGTTGGAATACCAGGAATTGATCCGAAACTCATCATGCATCACTTATCATTACCTCCAGGAGTGAAACCAGTCAAATAGAAGTTGAGAAAAATGCACCCCCATATCGCCCTATTGGTAAAGGAAGATTTGAAGAAGTTGTTAGATGTAGGATTCATTAGACCCATTGACTATTCCGAGTGGATTTCCAATATAGTACCAATTTCAAAGCCTGACAATAGCATTCGCATCTGCACAAATTTCTAAGATCTTAACAAAGCTTGTCCTAAGGATGACTTTCTTCTGCCAAATATAGACATCATTGTAGACTTGACGGCAGGACATGGCATGCTATCACTGATGGAAGGATTTTTTGGGTATAACCAAATAAAAATAGCCATAGAAGATCAAGATAAAATGACCTTTACTTGTTCATGGGGAACCTTCTGTTGGAACATCATGCCATTTGACTTGAAGAATGTTGGAGCTACCTACCAACGTGCCATGACAACATTTTTTCATGATATGATGCATACTTTCTTGGAAGACTATGTGGATGATTTATTGGCCAAATCATATACCAGGGAAGGACATCTGGAGATCCTAGATAAAATTTTCACTAGACTGGAGAAATTCAATGCACGGCTAAATCCCAAGAAATGTGTGTTTGGAGTGATGTTAGCAAAAGTCTTGGGTTACATATTTTCAAAAAAAGGGATTGAGGTAGATCCAGCCAAAGTCAAAGCTATTATGGAAATGCAACCACCAAAGAACATTAGTCAACTTCGTTCTCTACAAGGGAGGTTTCAATCAATCCACAGATTCATTTCACAACTAGCAGACAAGACCCATCCCTTCACTCATCTTCTACATAAAAATGTTTCCTTCTGATGGGATGAGAAATGTGAAGGAGCATTCAACCATTTGAAACAATATTTAATGAATCCGCCTATCCTAGTACCACCAACAAAAGGGAAGCCACTACTATTATATATTGCTATAACAGAGACATCATTGGGAGCCCTATTAGCAAAAGAAGATTCAGCAGGTAAAGAACAAGTAATCTATTACATCAACATGATGCTAAATGGCTATGAGATCAACTATACCTCCATTGAAAATTATTTTCTAGTAGTAGTATCCGCTACCCAACAGCTATGACACTACATGCTAACTCACACCATCAAGTTGATAGCTAAAATAAATCCTCTCAAATATCTCCTCAACAAAGCTAACCTAACATGGAGATTGGCTAAGTGGGTCATGATACTCAGTGAATTCAATATCCAATATGTAGATAGGAAGGAAATAAAAGGAGAAACAATTATTGATCAATTGGAAAAGGCACCACTACCAGATAATCATCCTTTACACATTGAATTCCTAGATGCCGATGTTCTCACCTTAGCTGCAAGACAGTGGACACTATACTTTGATGGATCAGACACCCAGCATGGATCAAGAGTCATAATCCTATTTATCACTCCACAAGGACATACCATACCAAAATCATATAGACTGATGTTCCCTTGTACTAACAACATGGAAGAGTATGAAGCATTAATCATTGGCATCAAAACAATTGTAGAATGGAAGGTCCTAGAATTGCAAGTGTATGGAGATTCTCAGTTAGTCATTAACTAAGTCAATGATGATTATCAAACAAGGGATGAAAAATTGATGCCCTACAAAAGAATGCTAGATGATTTCAATAAATATTTCATGGATATCAAATTTGAACAAATTTCGAGAGTGGACAATAAAGTCGGCGATGCTATGCTACTATTGCTTCCTTGTTACAAATTCCAAAGAAAAGAATTTGTTACGAGTTCTTGGTGGAACAATTGTTCTCCCTTGCTTATGATGATACTAAATCTCATGTTATCTGTCACCTATCCGATACCAATACCTCAATATACAATGAAATTTATACCTACCTGAAAGATAACACTCTTCCACCTGACTTGTCACGAAAACAAAAATGAAATCTCATTCGCCGAGCTACCTGACATACACTTATCACGGATTTATTATACCGACGAGGCCTTGAAAAAACTCTCCTACGATGTTTAGAATGCAATGAGTCTAAATAGCTTTACGAGAAGTCCATGAAGGTTTTTGTGGGACACATTCAAGTGGTCTAACCTTAGCCAAGAAACTCCTTCATTTAGAATATTACTGGCCAACTATGGAAAAGGAGTCTTTCTAGTTTGTGAAGAAATGTTAGAAACATCAGATTCACAACAACCTCATCCACACACTAGTACAAGAACTCCAACCTTTTGCATCACATGGCCATTTTTTCAATGGGGACTAGATCTTGTTGGTAAAATTCATTTGTATTCATCAAACATACACAAGTTTATCATCACAACTACAAAATACTTCACGAAATGGATTGAAGTTGTTCCTCTAATCAATATCATAGGAAAGAAAATTTCATCATTCATCCTCAACTACATGATCTGTTGGTATGGTATTCCCCAATCCATTGTCACTGACAATGGAAGACCATTCAAAAATCAAGACATGCAAGAATTGTGTGAGAAATTCAATATCCAACATCACTTCTCTACACCATATTATCCCTACGGGAACGGTCAAGTAGAGGCTTCCAACAAAATTATTCTAAAGATTTTGAAGAAAACCTTCAATGATGCAAGACGTGATTGGCACATCTAATTAAACCCTGCTTTGTGGGCATACCGCACCAGTATTCACACACCAATGGGAGCTACACCATATGCTTTTGTATATGGGTCTGAGGCCATCGTACCTATTGAAGTTGAAATACCATCGCCCTGCGTCTCATTGAAAGATATCATCCCTGATGAAGACTATCGAGTCTCAATATTGCAAGAACTAGAACTATTAGATTAGAAGCGGCAACATGCAGTGAATCACCTAAATGCCTACCAACAACGAATGTCTAGAAGTTACAACCATAAGGTCAAACCCAGAACATTCCAAGTTGGTGACTTAGTGTTGAAGGAGAATCCAAGCAATCAGCAAGATAGAGAGAAGAAAGGAAAGTTTGAACCAAATTGGTTGGGGCCCTTTTTCATTATGTCAGTTTATGGTTCAGATACTAGTTGTCATATGAGAAGGGACCTATTTGAAGAACCCATGAACCTCTTCATCTCAAGAAATCCTATGCATAATTCAACCGCCACATCTCTAAAGTCTTGAAAAATCCAAAAACATCAGAAAATGTCCTGAAAAATGATCACCCCGGTGAAAACCTAGCAAATAGGCATCTTGGACACATAAAAAATTTTAGAAAATAAAAATACAAAAAAAAATCATAAAATTTGAAAAGTGCAATAAAAGCAAGTAGTGAAAACTTGGCAATAGGCACTATTTGTGACAGGCTAGCTTCTTCCTCTATAGGAACGTGTGTTGATCATTGGCTTGGTACCATTACCATCCACATCCTTCATTCAAGCTGCATGTGCATACCCTATTATGTTGGTCATTTCTAACCTTGGCTTCTTGAAAATTTTACATATCCATAATAAACTTCTTTGTTTCCACTAGGGGAAAAATCCTGAACTCACTAGCAACAACTAACTTTGAGCTTGAGCCAATAGGAAAATAGCAGGAGGACACACATAACGAAAACAATAATCATATTGAAATCAAACATAACATCAATCACCATAAAAATGCATTGAAAATCCTTGTCATATCAGAGAAATCCAAAAACAGGTCAAAAAACCAAAAATTCAAAACCAAGTCACCTTGTAAATATTTGTTTGTTCATATCTTGGTCTTGTAAATTGGTTGAGTCAGTCGAACTATGTGGTATCTACATGTATAATGTAGGCAAGGATTATCCTTGATCAGCCCCTAAGACCCCTAGGATAGGTCTTTAGGTTAAGTTCTTGGTCAAAATCTCAGAAAACACCTAAAAATTGGAAAATTGAAAAACCCCAAAAATAGCAAAAAATCAAAGGTCAAAGGATGATGTTATTCTGAATCATGGTTATACCACTTTCACACAAATGTTCAAATTGTTTGCATTATGATTGATGCTATCATTGGTAGGAGCACCAAGGATGTCACAAGAAAAGATATGATCAGAATGATATTTTCTTTGTTTGTTGTCCGTGAGTTGGATCATTATTATTACTATGTGACCGTCGCGGGATGTTCTCTTAAGCAAGGTATCACTGATTATTATTCCTAGGATTCACATAGGAAAACAACTAAATCTTGTTTGTTTACGCAGGATGTTCAGGTCATTCCTGCCCAATTATACCTAGATGTTTAAAGCACAAATTATCAAACGCATTACGGAAGTACCGCGTCATCATGGTTCATTCATACTATTCTATATTTGTACTCATTTTCAACATCTCAAAATCTTAATACCGATGATAACAAGTACAATAAATCACTGGGATGACAACATTGCATTATTAAAATTGCATGTCTAGGTTGCATTCATATTAGTTACTATAATAGTATTTATAGATTTTTCCAAGGTTGATGTTACTTCTATCATTAACAGATTGAGTATTACTTGACACATTATCAAAAGATAATTTAGGGGCGTGAGCCATTAGGACATCATTCATATCATTATCATATCATTTAGGCATCCATTTAGTTGTTAGATCAATAGTTGCATTATAGAAATTTAAATATAAGTACATTATCATGTTACATTCATTTAGTAATCAATCATATATTTGCATTACGAAAACTTAAAAACCAATGCATTGATCATATCATTTTCATCCATAAACATTTAGTAATGCATTATAGGCACCAACATATGTAAATTATAATTCATTCACTTCATACATACATTAGATCATAATATTTGCATTGAAAAATACAAAAACATAAATTACCATGCATACCATACATCCATAGGAAAATATAGAGTTATTCATTATTAAGGTGATTCATCTTTGCAATAAAATTATTTTCCATTTGTCACATTATACATAATTGCATTAGAAAAATACAAAAATAATAGCATATAGACATTTTCATAAAACATCATAGGATCATAACACATATTGCATCCATAACACATATCATATCATATCATCATCATCACATAACATACATAACATAGAAATTAAATATATCTATCATAAATCAATGCACATAAACACATAAGATCATCATTATCATTGCATATATATCTCAAAATATGTCAAATGTACAAGGATATCTGAATGTTAGGAAATACATCATCAAAATGGTGATATCATCAAGAGTCGATGTATACATCATGATATAATATCAAATGATAGAACTATGTGGTACTGCCCCCAAACGTTGTTGGCCTCACTGGACTTGTACCCCCTGATGTACCTAAGGGACCTGCACTTGGATCCCTCTGATCCCCTAGTAATGGCTATGTCACACCCATGCTCATTGTCCAAGACTAGGATCTGCTAGTCTGAGATCGGCTGAAGCTCTCTCACCGCTCAGGAGGGACCAATTCATGATACCGATCTCTATAAAACTAAGCCTCTTGAGAGGTGTGACATATCTCCCTAAAATAATCTGCAGTCCCAGCTGCTATCGCAACTTGCTGCAACCTCTCGATAATGGCCTTTGCCTACTCAGCTCGTCATCTT
>VDFB02002006.1:0-76629 GCA_007258455.2 Sequoia sempervirens
GGATGGTGATTCACTAGGACTTAAATGAGTTTCCTCCTTACCCATAACAACACAAAAAGTGATTAAACTACCTAAAATCACATAGATCCAATTTAGTAGCCCTTGTAGATGAATATGAAGGTAAGGAATTCAACATTCATTAGGAGGGAAGAGATTATCCACAAATAGTTCCTGTAAATATTGTCACACAACATACAAATTTAGAAAAGCAATAAATCCATTCACATGTGAAGGTAAAAGGAATTTTCACAACATAAAAAAAGTGAGAGAAGGTGAAAATAAGGTAACTTTATTGATTCAAAGGCATTGAGAATGTTTATAGTAGCTATACAAGTACAAAAAATACAATTTTTCTAGTAGATAAATTGAAGGATACTCCTAGAAAATGAGTGTTGCAAGACTTTTATTCTAGAAAAGAGATGCCAAAATCATAAGAAAATGTGGCAGAGAGAAACCTTAGTTTCCATCTCAACTATTGGAAATCATACATGTGTACAATATGATCTAATTGATTGAAGTGTGAGGAACATTATTCTATTGATGGCCTCTCAAAAGATCAAATCCACTTAGGAAGTTTTTTGAAAAATACAACCTAGGGAATGATCTCAAAAAGGGATGTTCAAAACATTGAACAAAGCATGGCCAATCATAAAATAATGATTATTGGAACTCTAATAAACTAGAAATTGATGATTATATTACATGAGTATTAATGAAATTGTAGAGTGATAAACAAAAGAAAACATGTCTTTTGGAGCAACTCTATTGCTATCGGTGGATTGTCGGGTCATCACTTACTTTCATTCCAATAAAACTTAGAAAAAGAGCATAAAATCCTTTGATGCATCGAAAAAAACCTTAATACTCACCTCATCGAACCATCAATCCATTGGGCCTCCTTTGATTTGTTTTACATGGGAATGGGAATGAGACACTTCAAAACTCTAACACAATGATGATTTCGACATGACACCATCAAAGGAAAAGTGGAACTTCAAGGTATCGGGTTTAGAAGGGAAAGTATGATTGAGATGACCAGTTTGAAAGGGATAAAGGGTTGAAGAATTTTGACAGTCTGAAAGGGATGAAGGGATAAGGAAGTTTGAAAGACCAAAATATAAAGGACTTTTCGAGAATCAGGAAAGGAAGGAAAATTCAAAATTTGGGAAATACTTAGGAAAATTTCATGGACTTTGACAATGTTTTGGATTATTTAGGGTGTATGGAAAGAGGAAACAAAATTGGAGATAATTGAAAGTTTGACTTTGATAAGATACACAAAGCAATCAGGGAATTATTATAATTTTAGGGATGGATGGAAATAGATGTCAAAATGGGAAAGGCGAAAAGTTTGAAAAACTTAGAAGAATTTGAAGTGGACTAAGGGAAATGTTGAGGAATCAAAACTTCAAGAGAAGCATGACCAAAGTGACAAGTTTGGTGTGGGTGGACAAATGCATGGAGAAGTTTGACAAACTGAAAAAATAAAGAGCAACTTTTGGGGAATTGGGGAGTTGGGGAGATGAGTACCAAGGGATCGATGGATGAGGAAGTATGAAAGTCTAGTAGATGCAAGGAATTAATATTTTTAGAATACTTTTGAGATTTGGGGATCAAGAAAGCTAAGGAATGGAAAAAATCCTTAACAGTTTGAAAGGATGAAAATTTTGAAATTTGAGAAAATTTTAGTTTTAAAACTTTAGGGATTGGGGAGATAAATGAATGACATGATAGTAAAGGAAAAATCAACAATCCAAAGGGCCAACAAGACAACACTTGGCCAAGAACACACTTCGGACTTCATGGATCAATGATGCTAAGAAATGACATGAGTGTAAAGGAAACCTCAATAGTCTAAAAGATTAAAAAATTTGACACTTAGTAACTTTTAAAATTCTTATAGGTGGGGTTTCAAAAGAAATAGGAAAAATCATGCAAGGGTAGGTGTTCATGAATCTTTTAAAATTTGAAAAAATTAACACAACCAAATTTTAAATTTTCAACTTGGATATTTGACTAAACATGAAAGGGATGAATCAATGCAACAACTAGAAGCAATATTGTCCATTTAGAATCTCTCAGATTGGTTACAATTAATGGGTGGTGAAGGGGACATGAAATTTCAACATGTCCATAAATTTTTGCTCCACTTTTTATAATAAAATATCACTCACAAGGCTAGGGTTGTCATCATGCAAGTGAAATCAGCTCATCAAAAAATTATAAAGGGTTGAAGGTCAACTCTAAGAGAGTTGGTTTTATTTTTTTCTCTTTAAGATCAAGTTAGACTTGAGTGATAAATATTAGGGGTATACCTTAATAGGAATTAAAATTGGATAAAATGGACAACCAAAATTACTAACAACCAAACCCAACCCATTCGCTTGGCCCAAAAGCTTGTCATTAAGCCAAGAACAAAAAGTCTCAAAATCCCTATATAGCTATTAAAATTACGCAAGCATAAACCACATGAGATAGATTCATTTCATAACTCTCTTGATGATAAATTCCTAGTTATATTATGAGGCCATGAATGTACAACATTGAGTGCTTTATTCCTACACTAATGGTTAATGTTTATGATTTTATTTAATGATTTGAGATTGATGAAATGGTTTTAGACTAGTTCCTACTCATTGAACAAAAAAATCACAACTCATTAAAACAAGAACAAACTAAAACCAAAATATTAATGAGCTATGTATTTGTATACAACAAAGATCATGGAACTTGTAATATACTGTACTTATTAATCCATAAAAAAGCTACATAAATCCATACATAACAAGAGACAAATCACCACAAAGCTTGTGATATTTTTAGAATTATATCATATTCATTTAACTCAAAATTATATTTGTGTCATAAAATGTGGCAAAGGAAAATCCATAGCTATGACTAAGAAACCCTCTTGGATATACACATACTATCACATATACATTAGATATACAAAAATAACTTATAATACTAATCTCCCTTGATTTCATAGTACTATACCCCATCTAATGAACTAGAATGGTGTTTCTAGTTACCTTTCACCACATTGGATAATTCCCTAGTGTATATAGACCACATAGCAACCAAAATATTCTCAAAAATGAAAAAAAAATACCATATACACATTAGGGAAAAATCCTAAATAACAACATTGTAGCACTAAAAAAATCCATGATCTAAATGCCTTCCTACCTAAAGAAAATGACCCAAATTGAATTGCATATGTTGGACATACATAAGTATTTGGGAACAATAATGAAGAGTAGATAGAGTTAATGCAGGTAAATAGGAGAGCTCCCTTACATCAATGATGGATAGGTAGGCAAGTAATAATGCTATTGCATTTGGCGGTCAAAGCCCCCTCTTCAAAAAACATACCTTCATATTACATTATTTTGGTTCACTTTTCATGTCATTCAAGCATCCTTTCTTAAAATTTTCCTTTGAATCAAATCAAGCTTAGGAGGGTGTCTAAGAACCAAGGTAAATCATCAAAAAATCCATGTCAATTTGAAACTTGTCGGTGATAGAACCCCCATCAAGAACCTTAAGTGGTTTTGGAACCATAGTAGATCCTAACACATATAAAACATCTTATTATTTATCTTATGTCAAAGGTTGATAGGGAACTCATAACCATGATGGTGGTTCTTGGTTCTTGAGAAATCATCAACAACTCTCAAATCTTCCTTAATACTACCAATTCTTGGATGTAGTAGATGTGCCTCTTTGTTGGAACTCCTTGAGAAGCTTCTTATGAATTGTCTTAGAACTTAGAACTTGGTCAAGAAATTTATGCTCATTAGGAACCATGGAAGGAGTTAGAAAACCATCAAGAACTAGATGTAGTTCTAGAATAATGTAAATTTCTGACACTTACAAAACATACAATGCTGAGACTTAGATGCTTATTGGGAACCAAATTTAGTTCTAGAACCATACAGAGTTTTGACAAACATAACACCTTTATTTATTTTGTCTATGTCTCTATTTTTATACATCAACACTACCATTTTGGGCTTTGGGATTTGGGAGAGAACAAGAATATTGGTTTTCCCACAAAACTGGTGGGTTTTGGGGCTCAAGGTAGAACAAGAAACCAAAACTAACGGAGACTGGTGAGTGTTGAGACTCAATATGAAATAGGAACTTGAAATCTAAGGTTCCAAGTCCAATCATAGTTTGAAGCCCATTGAGTATTTTAGAGGTCAAAAGTGGAGAGGGAATTGGAACTATAAATTTGGGGTTCCAATTTTGGATCAGGGTCTAAGGTCCAAAGGGGATTGATATTCATTACATGTCAAGGAAAGGACTTTTGGGAGGAAAGGTAAGAGAAGAACATGATGTTCCAAGTCCCTATCAGGGCCAAGGGTTTGAGAGGGAACCAAAATAAAATTACACAAGGGGAAAGTGGGGCATGAGAGGAAACCAAGAGTTGAAATCTAAGGTTCCAAGTCTCAATTGAGCTCCAAAACCCATAAGGAAACCAAAGGAAAAATCTTACACTTATCCAAACTTGGATTTTGAAAACTTAGAATATTGACTAAATTATAAGGGAAAAGAAACACTATAGAAAAGGCATCATGAATCATAGGGGATCATTTAAGTTTTCTCATATTGGTTATAAAAAATGGCTCACAAATGTCCAAGACACACACATAAAATTGAAGGGAATCAATTAAAAACAACACTATAGACTTGAGTCCCAACACTAACCTTGCATTTTGGATGATTTGGATGTTGGTATACCTAATCCAAATACCTCTAAAAAATTTCTTAGCTATATGATGCTTATCCTAGTAACACCACTTAAACATGCCTCCTAAATCCCTTTACATCCCTAAGGAGGATTTTTTTTGGGATCCATAACTTTTCACTCTGACATTAGATTTTTGACATATTATAGTCATTGGAAATAACCAAGAAACACACGAAACAAAAGGGAATCAAGAAAAATAAAACTATAGATTGGAGTCCTAATGCTAACCTTAGCCCATTGGATGATTCAGATGTTAGTCTACCTAATCCAAACACATCTACTAGTTTTCTTAGCCATCTACTACTCAAGCTAGCGACGATGCTTGAACAAGCCCCCTAGGCCCCTTTTACATTTCTAGAGGATTTTTTTGGGTAAATTTTCACACCAA
Source organism: Sequoia sempervirens (assembly GCA_007258455.2). NCBI lineage: Eukaryota > Viridiplantae > Streptophyta > Pinopsida > Cupressales > Cupressaceae > Sequoia > Sequoia sempervirens. Next base: position 5,145 of record VDFB02002006.1, read on the forward strand.
CATTAAATTTTTGAATTATTATAATTATTGCAAAGATGGTTCCAAGGAATTTATAGTGATGTAGGTTGTATTTACAATTTTTTATTAAGTGTTTAGAATTGTTGATTGAAGTCCAATGTTTTTGGCTTTTGATCTCATAATTTTTTCCCAAAATCTCTATTTTTGGGAAAAAATAGGAATTGGAAAGGTATTTAAGAGATATACACAACCATCTATATTTTTTTCTCAATTTCTAATTAGGTATATATTATTTCAATTTCAAGTTAAATCTAGTACATTAGTTTATCCTTTAAAAATTTGTAAAAAAGTGGACCTTTTTTCTTGGATAAAGGGATTGATTCAATTATAAGGGGCTATTGTTGTTTATCATTTAATTATTTGTATTCTTGTATATACATCATATATTAGACCAAAATTAATCCTCACCCCATACAACTATCGTGGGTGGAAAGATAAATGGAGATACTTCAAAATAAATTATGGTTACAATGGGCATAAAACTTGAACTCATAAATATTGCAAATAAGAGAAAGGGGTATAATAGGAGTGATGAATCTTATAGAAAATTATGCACGTCTATTTCTCTAGATCTCCTCTTTCACATTGATGCTTGCATTACACTAACTTAGACAAGGACTATATTAGAGAGTTTATTTGGGAAACAATATATTATGAGAGGTTTTAAATTGGAGAATGAACTCATTGGTTTGAATCACGTAGAATTTAATAGCATCCAAGAATTCTTCACCAAGATGAAATCACTTAGATTATTGTTGAAACAATGTGGTATTGAGAAATTAGACTCCTATTTTATTATTTCAATCCTTACCAAACTTGGTCTTGATTATTCAATTTTTGTTTCTACTTTTTATTCTATTATGGATGCTCTAGTTATTAAATTCAATATGACGTCACTCATTTCTTTTGCAACATCTCTCACCAAGGAGAATCAAAAGTTAATACAAATGGGAATTTTGAAGTCTTAAAAGTTATAGTATCTTATTGCTAATCAAAGCACAAAGATAAAAAGTATTTAAATGGAAAAGGAATCATCTAAGAAGGAGAGGCCCAAACATGCATAATATAAAAAATAGAGACATGATGAGAAAAGTGTTATGAAAAACTTATCGATGTATTGAAAAACCTTCTTGAAAAGCACAATATTCAATTGTCTTGATTAAAATCATCCAGCTCATCCTCTTCTTCAAAAACATTATCATATACATTATCAAGGACAACTAGAAAATGGGATAGACAATATGAAAGGGAAAACACTCTTGGAATATATAATGTTGGTGTGAATATAGTCTTGTACCTAGTAGTTTATTTCACTAGGTAATTAAGGAACTTATTCACATGTTAATTTTACTTAGGATATAAGATTCTTTCTATAAGTCTTAGTTGGATTTTCTAGAACTTGTCTTATCTAGCTTTATTGTTTGATTCCTAGGTAGTTAAGTTGTTATTAGTCACATTCCATAGGATTAAGACACATGTCACAATAATTTTCAATGATATTCCTCACCTTGCCTATATATAAAGTAGGCCATTTTACACATATGTAATATACTTCATACCTCATCACCATTTTGATAGGTCTTAATATCAATCAAGCTCATATTATTGCATACTCTCTTGTAGAAGGTTTTCATTATTTTTGTATGTGGTCTTGGGTATTGAGCTAATCTTCAACTCTTACATGGTATTAGATAATTCTATACCATCTCTTACATGGTATCAGAGTCAAGCCTTGCAAAACCCTTCTTAGATCTGAGGGTTGAGCTATTTCTAGTGAGATATCTAGGTTATTTTTAGTAAGGTTGAGTATGCTCTTCCCTTGCACCATATGGTGAACTTGGAAATCAGATTTAAAAGATACTAGATTTGAGGTTGTCTCTATATTTGAGTTTTCATGGTAGGTCACTTTAGGCTCGTGTTGGAGAAAATTTGAGCTCAAATTCAAGTTCAAGATAGCTAACAAAGTCAAGATTGACTTTTGTTTTGCCTAAATCTAAGATTTTTTCCAAAGCTATGAGGGTTTGAAGATTTGCAAGATTTGAAGGTAGTAGAGCTTTTGGTGCAATTTCACCCTAATTACACCTCAACATCATCTTTAGAAGGCTTGAGAGACAAAGATTGATATAAAACACAACTATATTTGGTGTCATCTGGTTGTGAGGAAAAAATTATTTACCTGGGCAGGTCATACGACCCCCCAGGTATGATACGATTTTGCAGAATAAAAAAAATCATTATTTTTTTATGTTCTACCTTTTAAAATTATTGGGCTATATTTGTATCGGGAAAAAATATTTTAATAATTTTGGATTTATCAAAATATTTTTTGGGCATATTGTAAAGTGACAAATTCATTTTTATTTGGGTTTAAATTAAAAAAACTTTGAAAAGTTTTTTTGTTGACCCTTTGTATAGGGAGCCGTACACAGGTACAAGTCTGTAGGTGTCGACCTTTTCTCTGCCGACCTTCTCCTCCGGTTGGACCAACCACTTTGTACTCATCATGAGCCTTTTAAAATTTTTTGGCCTGCCAAGTTCCTCCTACCAACCTCACATTCGTCGACTTCTTTATTCGTCATGGGTTTTAAAACTATTAAAGTTTTGGTGGTTTAAAAAATCTTTCTACAACATTTATTTCCTGCCACATTCGCAAATTTGTTAGCCCTTTTGTAGGCCTTGGTCAGCCCCTCTGATAGATCTTTCATTGGTTGTTATTTGTTTTACCACTATCCACATTAACCATTTGCTAGGTTTTTCTTATAGATGTCAATGGTTTTATTGAACACCGAGAGCTTATTGGAGGAGTAACGTGCCGTCAGGCAATCATCATCGCTGCCCATTACTGTCACCCCACTACCACTAGTGGTAGGCCCTTTATTTTTTCCCCTCAATGCCCTATGTTCATATCAATGTCCATGGGCTAGTGCCCAAGGGGCTTATTTTTTGCCCCTATTTAGCCTGCAGATTGTCTCATATCGCCCTTTTTTTCATTTTTCCATAACTTTTCGCCACAATATTGAAATTCTACAAACGAGATCAATAAAAAGCTAGTTTCATGTACTTCGCAGTGGTGTAGGTCATTTTTCTATATTTTCAATAGGTAAAAATTATTGGCAACTGAAGTTAGATATGCCCTTTGGACCTCCAAGCTCACAACTTTCTGCCAATTTCTTCAATTTTGGTGATTCAAGTTGCATTTGGAACATATTCAGGAGCTCTTTAATTTAGTTCATGTAATTTATTTAGATTCAACCCCAAGTGTGATATATTTATATTTTTTCATATTTGCTTTCTAGCTCATAACTTAAGCATCCCGTCTCTTGGAGAAGTTATGTTTGTGGGTGGGGCTTCATTTTCAGTTGTATTTTCAGATTTGGGAGTTTCTAATTGCTGTTTAAGAGTAATTTCTTTGTAATTGTGGAGATCTATCATAGTTCATTATAGTGATTTCATTTCATCCTTCTTTGATTGTGTTGGGAGGGAAAACTATAAAAAATGGAGAGATGGCATCATAAACCATCTCCAATCACTTCAATTGTTGCCACATTTTTATGGTTTTGTTCCTCGTCTAGATAAAGATATAAAAAAATTTACTCGGAGTTGCATAAGGTATGATGTATTAGAGCTTATTGCAATGCATGTTGATGATGACATTTTGAAATATATTGATCATTTTTACTATCCTCATACTCTTTGGACTAAAATTTTGGAGATACATGGAGATCTTGATACTCCACCATTTCTAGATGATCTTATTTCAAAATGTCCTATGCCTCTTTATTCTTTAGATAATATACTGGTGTAGGCGCACCATGTCATTTTGTGTAAATATGGTTTTAGGTTTGGTTTTTGGGGTTTTGAGTCTTTGGTCACACAAATAACATCATAGTAGATCATTTGAGATGTAACTTGAGTCATTTGGGTTTAGTCTTGCAAATGTTGCAAAAGCTTGAAATGTTGTCACAATGTAAAATTGCTAAAATGCAAAAAGTGCAAGATTAGAAAGTTGAATATTCATCTATTGAAAAGTCATGTAGAAGTTGGTTGGGTGGTTGGAAATGGTTGGAAAATATTGTAAAATGAATAAAAAGTCCTTGTGCATTGTTGTAATGGTTGTTGTTGAAGTTTGAGACAAGAAGCAATGAAACATCTTCATTTTTCCTATATTTTCTGAACATTTTTTCTCCATTTCTTTGCATGGTACGAACCTATACGAATTTATCTTGGTATAAGAATAATTGGAGATGAAATCCAAAAAATTATACTTTCATTTGATTCAAGTATCATCAATTTTCAGTAAGCTTTGAATAAGTTACACCCATTTTACTGTAAGCAGGTTTGAACCCTAAGTAGGGTTAACAATGGTTAAGAAAAATGCATAAATTTAATTTTTACAGGTGAAAATTAATAAAAATAAATGTCAAGGTCTGTATAGACATGATATTTTTGTTTACCAAGTGGAAGGATTCAGAAATAAATTTTTGAGTTAATATGGTGATGCCTTAGATGAGAAAAGCCATTGTTTTGTGCAAAAGTGATACCTAAAGGTTAGAGTTTGAAGAAAGATCAATGGTGAATGATGGAAAATGGTTTAATAAGCATGTACAAACCATATTTGATGTTTCTAAACATTTGGTGAGAAGTTTGGAGGCCAGAAGTATAGAAAACCAATAAACCCTCTTGCACACAAGCCAAATTAGGCCTCTAGGACAGCAAAACAGTCAAATTTTGGAGGTCACTTCCCAAAACAACCCATATTTAATTTTTGATATGTTTTAAAAAATCCAAAAGGGTGCTCAAATATATTTTTTATATTCTTGATAAGTGAACTTCTCCAAAAGTCGTGAAGGACTATTTCTTGTTGAAAACCTACTAGGTGTAAGAGTGGTTGATAAGGGAAACTTGTAATTTGGTGAAGTCTAAATTCTTGTGAGCCTTTGTTGGTATTTTTGGGTTAGTACCAAATGTTTCAAGGTGTCTCAAATGTTTGGTGGAAGTTCTGAGGTCTTGGTTCATATTTGAAGCTTGTAGCCTTGTCAAGGTCATGAAAAAGTTGAAGAGAGTTTAGTATGTTGAATTGTGAATCCATTTTTGTGAAATATGCCTCTATTATGTTTGGTGATCTGTCAAAATAAATACTATGTATCTTTGAGAAAATTTTGAATCCCTCCATGCTTTGCATCATATATCCTATGATCATGCTATTATGTAAGAGTTTGAAGTTTTGGAATTCTTTCAATCTTTAGATGAGGATTACGAGGGTTCTATTGGAACTGTAAAAATATGATGATTTTACATATTTTTCATACTTCTAAGTTTCCATATAGCTTCTTATCATAGGCACAAGGGCCTTTGCATTTTGGCCTATATTTATCCCATAAATCTATCGAGTCATGCATTTTTCACATCATGGTCTGTGTCGGCATGAGAATACCATTGTCTCCCCGACCCATTTTGCGTTTTCTGCTAACATGAGTCTATGTTTCCTATTGGAAAGACTCATTTGATGTCACAGTGATCGAGGTTTGCATGCAGATGGCTTTCGGCAGGACATTTGCATTATTTCAGTGATAGTGGAGGAATCACATCGGCAGGAGTTATACCATCAGGATGAGGTTTTATCGATTTCATTATGTCTCCCCAAACGACATCAGAATGGGCATATCGACAAGGGAAATCATCTTTGGGGTAATGTCATTGCGCGTCTTTCTTGTCTTACCAACTTGTGCACAAATGTTCGCTTCGGCTAGACATGCTGCTTTCGGTGTGAGGTCATAATGAATCCATATTATCACACTGACTGGTGGCAGGAGGATTCATATTGGTAAGAGTTGGAGCTATCGATGAAAGGTCTTGGTGAAGTCTAATTGTTACACCGACTGAAAACATAAGGGGATGTTGTATTGATATGAGTTAAGGTTCTCGAAAATACCATTGCAGGCCGACATGAAAGGAGCCCAAATTCTATGGAAGGCCGACATGGGATCTCAGTATGATATATTTTTCTAATACTAGTGTATAGATAGGCATCTTGTGATTGTAATTGCATCATCAGCTACCAGTTATTCGATACACAGTAGGAAAATTATATGGATATAGTACAATAGATTTATTAGATCAGAGACTAGTGCATGTTTTCAAAATGGAGGTATTTATGAAAGTCAATTGATGTTGCTGCACATTTCTGATATCAATTATCTGTTGAATTCAACAATAATACTGCTAAGTTATCTCCAAGATTGATGCTTTCTGGTTGTTCAAATTGTCATAACAAGTTTATGTTTAGTTTATCATTGCACATTTGCTGTATCTGTGTGATTAATCAATTGGTTCTTTCAAGTAAAGATTAAATCCTTTAGTTGATCACAATAATCAGAGAGTTTCATCTAGATTATTAAAGTAGAGCTTAGTAGTTACAGTATTGCATGTTTATACAAGTTGTAAACAAAATATATGCTAGATAATTTGAATTTTCTCCAGTGAAGTGTTTCTCATCTTAATCTCATTTGACTCCACATACCCAACAAGGCACTAGTCTCTGTACTTCATCATTTTGAATTTATTCAATTTCTTTATATCTGCTAATTAAGCATTTTAGGATTTAGATCAGAAGATTGCTATTGCTATCAAATTTGGTTTCATTTGTTCACTTCCATTTTCCATTGTGGAAAAATCACTGCAAGAAAGATAAGCATATGTACATAAAGTCTACTTCATTCAGTTAGGTACACTCGCCTAGGTCTAGCAGCTCCTGAAGAGTAGAAGGTTGAGTTCTCTTGACCTTGTCTATTACCTTGAAGCGTATCAAGAGATTGGCAACCTCTTGAGGCATCTTGCCTGGGTTTTTGAGAGCTAAAAAATTGGCGACTCTGCTGGGGACAAACATTAGAAAATATGGTTTCAGCCTATCCATCCATAGAGTCAATAAAGTTCTAAAATTGGTCTTTAACCAAAGGTTCACAATTGTTTCTTTTGCACTCCCCATCCGAGTCACGCACTTAACAAATTGGCAACTTTGCTGGGGATACATTCAGAATCAAAGCCTTAATCATAAAGTCAGGAATTTTATACAGAATCCGCTGGGACTAAGATACATCAAGTATTTTCTCACTTTTGACAAAAGTGAGTGGCGACTCTAACAAAATTTTGTAGCTGTTCAAACATGAACGAAAGAAGATCTCAATACAAGGGAGGTCACATTGGAGCTCCTGCTCGCAGCAGTAAGTGGACACACAAGGATGTCAAGGTTAAGGGAAAAGGGATAAGTGAAGATATGTGCCTAACAGATAAAGATAAAGCATCAAGAGCACATTGTGAAACATATGTATGATACATGGAAAAATGATTCGAGTGTAGAGCCTTGTACTCCAGAAGATCAAAGGAATCCTTTCTCTTTTCTCGATCCTCAGAAACAGGCTGCGTTTCAAGCTGCATTTGAGGTTGAAATAATCAAAATTCAACAGGAATATGATCAGAAGATGGAGGGTAATCAAAATGTGTTTTTTGATCATGAGCTTCCTGAAGAAGTAAAATCATAGTTTGAATCACAGAGGCAGGAGATAGAGGAACTAAAGGATGCATTGCTAAAAGTCCAAATTACTTCTCAGACAGCTAATCCCCCCCAAAGTATGTACCGCCTCATAAGCAAGGTAATCATGGTGCAGGGCCTTCAAATCCACCAGTGTCTCCTCACCATCAGACAAGGAATCACTATAAGTAGCCAAATCATCCACCTCATATTCCCACACAACATACAGGTATGCATCCACCTATTGGTCAATATTTTATCCCATAGTATAATGCACAGTACAATAATCCCATGCACCAACATCAGTGTCCACCTATTCCTCCCCCTCACCAGCATACAACCATGATCAGATAGTTTGATTTAACAAGTTTTCAGTTATACCCTTACCTTATGGATGACAGTTGGAGGGGTATGGTGCCAAAATTTACAGGGAGTAATGCAATCGCTGCTGAAGAGCATTTAAGGAGTTTCAATGTTTTCATCCAAGACATAGATGTGCCATATGAAGATTTACACATGAAGCTGTTTATGATGTCACTTATTGAAGATGCTAGGGATTGGTTCAACAGTTTGCAAGCATCCTCAATTAATTCTCTCCAAATATTCCAGGATAGATTCCTAGAGCAGTATGGGAATCTAAATGCACTAGCTACATCTCTTCATGAACTGATGCGAATTCAGAAAAATTAGAATGACTCAATTTATGATTTCAACCAAAGATTCAACAAGTTGCAGACTAAGGTACCTCCTAGATCAAGGCTACCAAATTCTATAGATTTGAGTGTTTATTTGAATGCATTTGATCCTAAAACAGGGTATGAACTGAGAAATAGGTTCCCAAGAGATCTGGCTGAAGCTCAGAAGATAGCACTGAAAATTGAAAATAACAGGAAGGCTGTAGGTATAATCAATAAAAGAGATAACCCTAGGGCTCCTCAGTAAAGCAAAAATTACCAGTACAGATAGGAGAACACATACATAAATGAAAGGCCGAGGTTGCATGACATGCCTTATAATACAGACTGGAAGGATGGAAAACCTATAACAGCTATGCCTAGAAACAAAGAGACTCCTGATCCGTTGAGCAAGAAGGGAAATTATATGGTAAGTAACAATTAATTTTGTCAAGCTTGTGATAAGCCACATTCCCCAGATTATTGTGTTGTAGCCCAAAGGATGCAAGAAGAGGGAATGCTGATGGAAAACAATGAAGAAGATCACACAGTGTATTTAACTTCAAATACATTTCATCATGTTCAGGAGAGGTACTCATCTTCATAGGATGAAGGATATGAGTATGATGTTTCAAATCAAAAGTATAATGTCCATATGGTTGAACAACAGGTCTTTTATGATTCTGAGGAAGATTACATAGAGCCACATTCTATTGAAGTGCTTGCTCCATGTAGTATGAGGAGACTCACTGAAGATGAAATAGAGAGAATAACTGTTGTTGCAGTTGAGGAAGCAAGGAGTAAATAATGGTTGAGAAACAAAAAAGTGAATGAGATGGAAGGCGTCCCTAGGGGAATTTTTATGAAGGATCATAAGGCAACACAAGGGACTACGAAGAAGTAAGAAAAGAGACTGCCTGATAAAGATTAACAGAAGCTTGTCCAAAAATAGGAAGTTAAGGAAGAATTGAAGGAATTATATAAAAGGATACAAACGCTTGACCAGCCTAGTAAAAAAGAAAAAGAAGAAAACAAAGGAGAAACATTGGAGCAGAAGAAGATTGTTAAGGTGGAGGGCTCTTCTTTTGACTTCACTCAGGCATTATCCCAGGTAAAAATGTCTATCCCACTACTTGAAATGATGAAAATAAAAAATATAGGGACAATGCTATTCAATTGATAACAAGTGGAAATGAAAAACATGTGAATTCTAAGAATAGTGTAGCTATTAAAGCAGTCAATAGGCAGGAGAAAGTAAATATCCCATAAGTCTGCTTGGGTGATGTATTAACAACTCCCCCTCAAGTTGATCCTTTTTTCACTACATTGCTTATAAACAAAAAACTGCTGAGGAAGTGCATGATAGACTCTGGTGCTGCTATAAATATCATGCCAGTAGGAGTCATGAAGCAGCTTGGCATGTGGGTTGATACATGTGAAGGAAAGTGCTATGCAATGGATAACAGACCTGTTCCTGTGGTAGGCATTATGAGAGGTGTTGAAGTCAAGCTGGCTAGTTATCCGCAGGTGGCATATAATATAGATATAATAGTGATTGATACTCCTCCTCAGTTTGGGATGCTTCTATCAAGACAGTGGACAACAACAGTTGGGGAAACGTCCAGTTTGATTATCTTATGCTACTATTCTAGTGAACGGTCAAGAAGTGAAATTGTATAGGGAGCCAAGAATGAACCAACTTGTTGACTGTGTACCTCAAGATCAGATCAATTGTTTTTGTGATGTTGATCTTGGAAGTTTTAAGATTGAATTAGCCCAGCCATAATTAACCAATAGTGATCCAATTGAAAAGCATGTGGTACGAGGCTGCAATGAAGTGTGGAAGATGTATTTTGATGGAGCATGCAACCAAGAAGGTAATGGTGCTGGGATTGTTTTTGTTTCACCTGAAGGTATTACATTTAAATATTCATTTCTGTTAGTATTTGAATGTACAAAAAATGTGGCAGAGTATGAAGCCTTGTTGACAGGTCTGAACATAGCTGTGAAACATAAAATCAAGTTGTTGGCTATTTTAGGAGATTCTGAACTGGTTGTTTCATGTCGAAGTATGTAGCAAAGCACAAAAGATTGAAACAATATAGGAATGTTGTATGGGACACAATTGAGTTGTTTGATGCATTTTCAATTGAGTGGATTGACAGATCAAAGAACATAATGGCTGATTTTTTAGCAAATGTGGCACTGAAAAGAGATGATATCACATTGGCTGGGGTATCACAGATTGAGTTCAAGACAAGACCTACTGTTCCTAATAATATTTATAGTTGGCAGGTCTTCAATGATGATACTGACCTTTTGAAGTTTCTCCATTGCATAGATCAATATGAAGCTCAAGAAATTGATTTCAATGCTTTTGTTGAAGAAGTGGATGGGAAACAAACAGTGTTTGGAAAAGAGATCTTGCAGCTCAAAACAAATAAGCTTCCTAAGGGATTAGTGGCATTGGAGCAGCTGTATGATGGAAATGATCGGTCTCCCATGAAGCAAACACCAGTCATGAGGGAAGATATTGAAGAAATCAATTTTGGGACTGAGATAGCACCAAGAAAAGTGTACATAGGAAAGAAGATAAGCCCTAAAATTAGAAGAATGCTGATAGAGTTGTTGAGGAAATATAAACATGTGTTTGCTTGGTCTTATAAAGATCTAAAGGCATACAGGGAAGATTTGTTCTAGCATGAAATACCATTGAAGACATATGCTAAACCATTCAGATAGAAGCAAAGGCCTATAAATCCAACACTGGAGCCAAAAATGCAAGAAGAATTGGCAAAATTCAGAGATGGAGGAATCATTAAACCAATCAGGCATTCAACGTGGGTCTCAAATTTAGTCCCTATGAGGAAGAAGAACAAAGATATCAGATTATGTGTGGACTTCAGAAATTTGAATATGGAATCTCTCAAGGACAATTATCCTCTACCCAATATGGAGGCTATATTGCATAAGGTGATAGGGTGTGAGTTGTTGTCTATGATGGATGGATTTTCAGGGTATAATTGGGTTAAAGCTGAAGAATCTGAGCAATATTAGACATCATTTACAACTCCTTGGGGAACATATGTATACGTAAGAATGCCATTTGGTCTCACTAATGTAGGAGCTACTTTCCAAAGAGCTATGGATGTGGCATTTACAGATTTAATCAATGCTATCATGGTGGTGTACCAGGATGACCTGACTGCTTATTTGAAGGAGGCTGAAGATCATGTACAACATCTGGAGAAGGTATTTATTAAAGCCCTGGAATATGGTATTAGCTTAAATCCTAAGAAATGTCATTTTGCAGTCACAAAGGGTAGGCTCTTAGGACATATTGTTTCAAAAGAGGGAATTAGAATAGATCCTGAGAGGGTTGAAGCTATTGATAAGATTCTTGTTCCCAAAACTGTTAAGGCTATACAGTCATTCTTTGGACAGATTAATTTCGTTAGAAGATTTGTTTCTAACTTTGCTGAGATCATTAAGCCTATATCAAAAATGTTGAAGAAAGGACAGAAAATGGAATGGACTACAGAAGCCTTGGAAGCTTTTATATCTATCAAAAGGGCCATCAAGGAGGCTCCTGTTCTTAAATCTCTAGATTTTGCAAAGCCTTTTCAGATATTTTCATTTGCTTCAATGCATAAAATTGTTGTTGTTATGCTACAGAAGAATGAGGATGGTCATGAACAGCCTATGTCTTTCTTTAGTAAGTCATTACAAGGGTCTGAATTGAAGTATGATATAATGGAAAAGCGGGCATTTGCATTGGTGAAGGCTACAAAAGCATTTAGGCCATATCTTGTTGGAGCAAAGGTGATTGTTCATGTCCCTCATGCTAGTGTCAAAGATATTTTGACATAGTCTGAAGTGACAGGGAAAAGATGCAAATGGATTAACAAGATCCAAGAGTTTGACATGGAGATACAAATTACTAAGCTAGTGAGAGGTCAAGGCTTGGCTAGGTTGATGGCAGAATCAAGTATTGAAGCAAATCAGGTTTGTAATGTAGATGAAGGGATTGCAGTTGCAAGCATTGAGCACACTCCTTGGTATACTGATATCATGCATTACCTTAAGTACATGAAGTGTCCAAAGGGATTGAATAACAGCTAGAAGATAACTCTAAAGTTGCAGGCATCTAAATATGTTTTCATGAATGGGGATCTGTTTTGGAAGATTAGGGATGGTATATTGTTATTATGTCTGGATGAGTTTTAGGCCAAGCATGTTTTAAGTGAAATGCATGAAGGATTTTGTGGAGGACATTACTCAACAAAAACAATTGCACACAAAATTCTCAGGGCAAGTTACTACTGGCCTAGGGTTTTTAATGATTCTTTCATACATGTAAGAAAATGTGAAGCCCGCCAGAAGTTTTCTGGAAAACTGAAGTATCAAGGAGCTTTGCCACTTCGACCCTTGCAAACTGATGCTCCTTTTCATCAATGGGGAATTGATTTCATTGGAGAGATACAGTAAAAATCAAGTGGAGGACACAAGTGGATACTGGTTGCCATTGATTATTTTACCAAATGGGTAGAAGCAATCCCAACTAAACAATCTACAAGCAAAGTGGTGACAAATTTCCTGATGGACAACATTATCACCAGATTTGGTACACCACTGAGGTTAATCACAGACAATGGGATGTGTTTCAAATTAGACGAGTTCAAAAGTTTATGTGACACATATGGCATTACTATTTCTTATACAACCCCTTATCATCCATAAGCTAATGGTCAAGCAGAGTCTAGCAATAAGAGTCTTTTGAAGATTATAAGGAGGATGTTGAGTCAAAACAAGAAAGCTTCAGATTTAAAATTGAAACTGGCTGTGTGGGCTAATAGGATTACTGTCAAAAAAGAAATTGGAAAATTCCCATTTAAGTTGGTGTATGGAGCACAAGCCAGGATGCCTTTGCAGAATTTGTTGCTAGTCTACAGGTTTGTCCTTCAGGAAGATTTGGATGTTCCTGAACCTATCGAGGAAAGAATGGAGCAACTAGCTGAATTGGATGAAATGAGGAGAGTAGCCCAAAATCAAAACATGAAGTTACAGGCACAAATGAAGTATTTATTTGACAAGAAGGAAAAGGATAAATTTTTTGAAGAAAATGACTTGGTGTTGATGTGGAATGCAAAGTGTCAGGAGAAAGGCAAGCATGGTAAATTTGAAGCCTTGTGGCTGGGACCTTTTGTTGTTATTGGAAAGAAGGGTGAAGACTCATATTATCTATAGAATATGGTTGGTGAAGATCAAGAATTGCCTGTTAATGGGCAATTCTTGAAGCAATTTTTCTCTTGAGCAACATAGGGGATTAAGGGTTGCCAGTGCATGGAAAACTCTTGGTGATCCTCTTTAAAATTATTTTCCATGCAGAGTAGTATAGGATTCTAGTTCACCTCCATTTTGCATTTACTTTCTATTCATTTCCATTTCCATTCATTCCATTTCTGCTCATTGGTGTTGCATTTTGTGTCTGGTTTGCTCACCTAAAGATCTGGGTCCTTACAATGATCTTACTCTCATTCATCCTCAGATGGAGCCACTGTTGGAACTGTAAAAATTTGATGATTTTACATATTTTTCGTACTTCTAAGTTTCCATATAGCTCCTCATCATAGGAACAAGGGCCTTCCATCATGACATTTTTCTTGCATTTTGGCCTATATTTATCCCATAAATCTATCAAGTCATGCATTTTTCACATCATGGTCTGTGTCGGCGTGAGAATACCATTGTATCCCTGACCCATTTTGTGTTTTCTACTAACATGAGTCTATGTTGCCTATCGGCAAGACTCATTTGATGTCACAGCGATCGAGGTTTGCATGCAGACGGCTTTCGGTAGGACATTTGCATTGTTTCGGTGACAATGGAGGAATCACATCGGCAAGAGTTATACCATCAGGATGAGGTCTTATTGATTTCATTATGTCTCCCCGACTGACATCGGAATGGGCATATCGGTAAAGGAAATTATCTTCGGGGTAATGTCATTGTGAGTCTTTCTTGTCTTACCAACTTGTGCACAAATGTTTGCTTCGGCCAGACATGCTGTTTTCGGTGTGAGGTCATAACGAATCCATATTATCACACCAACCGGTGGCGGGAGGATTCATATCGGTAAGAGTTGGAGCTATCGATGAAAGGTCTTGGAAAAGTCTAATTGTTACACTGAGCGACAACATAAGGGGATGTTGTATCGATATGAGTTAAGGTTCTCGATAAGAGGTCTCGACAAGTGACCTTCGGTCTTGCCAATGGAAAATAGTGAAGGACCTTGTCAGTGTGAGTGTGATCTTGTCTCAGTGACTCAGAATGGATAAAGACTTTCGGTGAAACAAAATGAAATCTGCAAGAGGTCTCTCCGATACCATTAAGTTACAATGATAGTGAATGAAAACAAAAGTGCATCTCGGTGAGAAGTTTCCCTATGTCTCAGCAATGAACAATATACTATGAGAAGCATATCGATGAAACATAATGTTGGCTGTATGACATCTCCTTGACTCTGATGTGTCACGGTGAAAGCAAATAGAACCAAGGGGACGATTAGCGATTGAATTGCCTTCGAAATAACCATGATATGTCTCGCTGATTGTTTCATTGGTGACTAATGAAAATTCAAACATTGTGGCCGACATGTGAGTTCATAAAATACCATTGCAGGATGACATGAAAGGAGCCCGAATTCTATGGAAGGCTGACATGGGATCTCAGTATGATATATTTTTCTGATACTAGTGTATAAATAGGCATCTTGTGATTGTAATTGCATCATCAACTATCAGTTATTCGATACACAGTAGGAAAGTTATATGGATATAGTACAATAGATTTATCAGATTAGAGACTATGGTGCATGTTTTCAAAATGGAGGTATTTATGAAAGTCAATTGATGTTGCTGCACATTTTTTATATCAATTATCTATTGAATTCAACAAAAAATACTACTAAGTTGTCTCCAAGATTGATGCTTTTTGGTTGTTCAAATTCACATAACAAGTTTATGTTCAGTTTATCAATGCACATTTGCTGTATCTATGTGATTAATCAATTGGTTCTTTCAAGTAAAGATTAAATCCTTTAATTGATCACAGTAATCAGAGAGTTTCATCTAGATTATTAAAGTAGCGCTTAGTAGTTACAGTATTGCATGTTTATACAAGTTGTAAATAGAATATATGCTAGATAATTTGAATTTTCTCCAGTGAAGTGTTGCTCATCTTAGTCTCATTTGACTCTGCATACCCAACGAGGCACTGGTCTCTGTACTTCATCATTTTGAATTCATTCAGTTTCTTTATATCTGCTAATTAAGCATTTTAGGATTTAGATCAAAAGATTGCTATTGCTATCAAATTTGGTTTCATTTGTTCACTTCCATTTGCCATTGTAGACAAATCACTACAAGAAAGATAAGCATAATTACATAAAGTCTGCTTCATTCAGTTAGGTACACCCGCCTAGGTCTAGCAGCACCTAAAGAGTAGAAAGTTGAGTTCTCTTGACCTTGTCTGTTACCCTGAAGCGTATCAAGAGAT
Organism: Sequoia sempervirens; assembly: GCA_007258455.2. Classification (NCBI taxonomy): domain Eukaryota; kingdom Viridiplantae; phylum Streptophyta; class Pinopsida; order Cupressales; family Cupressaceae; genus Sequoia; species Sequoia sempervirens. The sequence goes on from VDFB02002006.1 coordinate 20,922, forward strand.
TGGCAACCTCTTGAGGCATCTTGCCTATGTTTTTGAGAGCTAACAGGTTCTTCAAATGATCCTTATTCTTCCTTAGAGATAGTTGATGTACCTTCACCTTTAGTGATTCATTGTGTAGAGTCATTGAATTATGCTCCCATAATTCTTTATCATTAGGACCATTCATATCTTGTTGATGATTCATTGAGAACTTTTAGTGATTCATTAAAAAATGTATCTCATTATCTTCTTAATTGGGATTCCTATCTATCAGACGTTGGATCATTATTTATGGAGTCTCACATTCTAGATTTTGAGGACAAATTTTAGGGGTTATCTCTCTTCTTTGATGATAGCCATTGCACAACTAGTGTAAAACCATCTTTGTCTTTGGATTTTGTTCAACACCAGTTTCCACATAGTTCTAATTTGTCACATCCTTCATTGATTGGGCATGTACATGATTTGATTGTGAAATCTTCATCTTCAATGGAAAAGGATACATATGAGAAATTTTCTGAGACATCATCATCACACATATTCATTCTTCTTTCAATTCCTATTTGGAATGGGAAACATTCCTATATTTGTACTTAGTTTTGGTTTCTTCCAAAAGGAAGACAAGTTGTTTGTAGATATTGGATCATGTTTTTTCTTCAGGCACTTACCATTTTTGCAGGTGATTATACATTGTGGGGGGACTACATAGTCTCTCTATTTCCCACTTATGGGGGGCTATTGATTATATATCTATGTGATGGATGGTGTACTTGGGGGTATCATGGAGTTCTCCATCCTTCATCACTTTATTATATTTATCTTTCTTTTGGAGAGGAGTTTGTCTCATTGGGTTTTCTCCTTTTCTTCATTTGTGAGAGATTTATTTTGTATTTGTACATGAGTACCTAAAATTTCCTAGTAGTTGGGACCCATATTTGCATTTTTTTGCATCATTTGCATAATAGTATTTGTTGTGTTATGGAGACCAATCAAACTCGGATGCAAAATATTCATATTATTTTCATTAAATAATTTTTGTTGCACTTCTTAAATATTTATGCTACACTTGTATCTAAAAGGACTATTATAAACAAATATTAAATGTTGGAAATGTATAGTTACAATATTTTAATATAAAGTTGTAAGAAGGTTGGAAATATTAAATGTGTTGGTGTTTTTTAATGAACCAAACTTGACCTCAACAATTATCTATGAACTTGCCAAGTTCAATGGTTGATAATTGTGAGGATTGGCCAACGGACAAGTGAAATCTTGCTAGGATTTCCCTCTACACTTTGGACTCTACAAGACCTGGGAGGGTGATCCCTACAATGCACCTTATGATACTCTTGTGTCAATTACCACATACATTATAAATAATAGATATATTCTCATATAAATGAAAATAAAATGGAATCCTTCAAGAATCTGTATAATTGTCTAACAAATAATCACCTAAAGTAGAGAATGGATGACCTCACATGAAACTTCAAACAATATAAGGTGAATGAATGATATTATTTATGAATTTTTTCTTTAAACAACAGGGTTGACTTATTGACTTCAAAATTAACCAAAAGAATAGAACAATGCCTTATTCATGGGTGATGAATTCAAATTTGAAACAAACGGTAATATAACAATACCCCAACTTAGCATCCTAGACTATTGTAATACTGCATTACAACAAAACAACTCAAACATTCCAAAGCAAAGACTAATCGAATCCTTATACCTAATCACACAAATCCATGATTTCATCAAAGAAATTTAAATAATTCCTTGAATGAATGCAAAGACAGAACCATACACTCAATTGAAACACAATTGAAGACCAATAAAAATATCCTTGATCATTTCATTAATAACTCATATGAAAAAATACAAAAGGAGAGAATCTGCTTCAGAATTAGCACTTTCTCATTCAAATGCTAGTACTGTTATAAAAAATTATGCCTATTACAAAACTCAGATCCATACCTAAGACTCAACTCTAATTATACTTCTTTGTGCTTGTATTACAAAATTATTTTCATGAGATCAAAAGCTCTATCAACCAAAGACCCGTACAATTGGCCTTGAATTCCCTTTTATATGCATAAGGGAGCAAAAAAACTTTGGGCCAAATTGTACATTTTGTCACATTTACATTTGATATTCATTTAAATTTCATCTCAAATGTCCCAAAAATAATTATATTTGTATTTTGAGGGGGGAGAACTCATATGAGACAAAATCCCCTTTGCACTTGTTGAAGAAGATAGTTCCCACCCTCCAAAGGGCATCTTTCATCGTTGTAGCAACAAAAACCGTGAGTAAAACATCATCCATGGTCCTCCAGGGAAACTTTAGTGGCGAATCTTTGCCAATTGGTGAATTCTAGGAATCAGCCAAGTCGAAATTGGTGAATTTCTCACACCCAACAAGGTGTCCAAATCGCCCGGATTTTATGAACTATAGGTCCAATGCATGTCCATTCGCCAATGAGTTTTTTTATGAGGCATATTTAAGCAACAAATTCACCATTTTCAAACTACGCGTTTCAATTGGACTGACTAATATTTTCACTTGGAATCCCAAAAGCATTTAATAAAACACCTACATATTTGCCAATACTATTAAAACAACATTGTATCAAGACCCATTTCGCCAATTAAATTTTACAAATAGTTGCTTGTGAAGACCCATTTCGCCAATTAAAATTTATAAATAGTTGCTTGTGAGGACCTATTTCGCCAATAACATTAAAAAATAATTACATTTGAGGACACATTTCACCTTGAAAATTACAACGTATTGTTGTATAAGCACAAGGGATTCGCCAAATTTTTAATATACCATTTAAAAATCCTGCAAAATTCACCAAATATGGAATCATGGATTGATATAAATACAATCGAAAGTGTCATTTATTCTTACACATTTTTTTTGGTTTTGATGTTCTACTTGTTGATTTGGAAGTCAACAAAAGCCGAAAACATAGAATTAAAGGTGAGTGATCATTTCTTCACAGTGTTATTAGTTATAATAATAAGTTTTCTTTATCTCTTTTGCATTCTTGCTTCAGTCTTAAAGATGATATTGAGTAGGGAATAATATCTATATTAGTATTCTCTATCCTTAAACAAGAAGACATTTTTTTCCAGTTTTTATTCAAAGTGAGAGATGAATATGTCAAGTGAATCAGAGATCAATATGTGGAGTGACTCGAGCAGCAAGGGTAAGGCTCTTGCTGCTCCTCAGGGTGGTAAAGAGACTCTTTCCACTCCTCAGATTCCTTCTCCTCCTTAGGGTGGTAAGGATCTTGCCACTCCTCAGAGTCTTGCTACTCCTCGGGGTGGTGAAGAGACTCCTGCCGCTCCTCAGGCTCCTCAGGGTGGTGAAGAGACTCTTGCTACTCCTAAAGGTGGTGAAGAGACTAGGAGGCCAACAAAACACCAAAAAATTAGATGTACCATACAGTCTTACTTTGGAATTTCCAAAGTTTCTAATCCATCAGGCCAAGATGGAGCTACATCATTGACTCTTCCACCAAATATTGGTAGCATTCATAATACCTCACCGCCATTGGAAGGTCAAGTTGAGATTGTCATTGATTTAAATCAAAATGTATCAAATCAGGATGGAAATACCACATAAGATGTTCCAAGGGATACCCTGGGCCTGGTTAGCCAGAATGAGATAATTGACTTCGATGAGGATGATGATGTTGATAGCAAGAAGAGGAAAAATAAACCAAAAAGGGGGCGCAAGTGGGAAATGACAAGGAGTTTTCAACTTGGTTGGCTGTCAAAGTACCCATTCATGGTACCAATGGGGATTGGAAATGCAAACAATATTGAAAAGGAAACATTGGCCAAATGTAAGATTTGTAGTTGGAAATGTGGAAAAGCCAAAACGTTGCAACTAAAGATTGACACTATAGAAAAGCATATTGATAACGTTTATGAAAAACAAATCATAGATGGAAAGGAAGAACCAGTCGTACGATGGAAATTAGAGGAAGAATGCCTTCATGTTAGGTATGCTACAGATTATGAAGAGCATGAAAAAATAATGTCGAACATTGCTGCGTGTAAAGGTACACTTGAGGCTCAATTTGGAAAAGCAATGGAAACAACAAATCTGTCAAAAACTTTTTAGATGAGTGTTTTTTTTCATATTTTATCCATAGGGTATCCTATGAAAAACCACCTAGAATATTCTAGTTTATTATCTTATTTGAATGTTCCTCACTATCCCTACTCACATTGGTCAGTAAACGCTGGATGAGAATGGGAAAACTGTCTTGTTGCAGTGGAAAAGGAAGATTTAAAGGATAAAGTAAAAGAGTCAAATTTTATTGCATTATATTTAGATGAAGTTACTACGGTAGACAATACTTCTTGGGTCTGTATGCATTTGTATACTGTATAACAACATGTTCACCAAGCTCATCTTCTCTGTGTTCATAAAATGAAGGACAATTCAACATCGCAAAATATATATGAACTAGTTAAGAAATATTTGAATGAAATTGTAGGTATGGATGAGTTGACAATTGCGAAAAAGTTGGTGTGTGTAGGAGTTGATGGAGCTGTAGTGATGCAAGGTCAAAGGACAAGTGTTTGCACAAAGTTACAAACTACTTGTGCATCATACATGCTTGACATTCACTGCATGGCCCACAGAATGAATTTAGCATTCAAAATTGTAAGCAAGTTTCCTACAATATCAAAAGTAAAAAATCTAGTCCACGAGATCCACACATACTTTTGTTGAAGTCCTAAACGTTTCACAGAATTTCAAAATTTTGCTGAGGGAATAACACCAAAAAATAAGCTTCTCAAGGATGTCGATACCAAATGGATCTCCCTACATGGACCAACACAACGATTTCTTTTAGAATATCAATCCTTGATTGGAGTGATGTATGAAAATCACAACACAGTAGACAAAGCTCCTGGCCTCTTACATAGGTTAAGTGATATAGAGACACTCTTGACTTTAACTAGTCTTCTCCCCATGTTGGATGTGATGAACAAGCTTGTGAAGAAAGCCCAAGACATAACTATGTATATAAATGAATATGCCAATCTACGTAAACATACATGCTTGGCCCTCGATCATCTATATCTAGATCTAACACACGATGACACAAATTATTTCATGTGGCAGAAAATTAATGATTTGAATGATCCTGATAATTATTTATAGTTTAATGCAAGCAGACACTTATGTATCTGTGTACGTGGATATGAGATACAAATGTACCAATGTAAGACAACCAGGCGCTCTAGTAGAGAAGTAGTTGTTAACGAGGAAGATTTTAAAGGCATTGTTAAATCTATTGGTGATAATTTGAAGGAAATTGCAAAATCTCTTTCTTCAGAGATTCGTGAAAGATTCCCTCAACATGAAATACTTGAAGCCATGAGTATTGTGTATCCTCAATTTTGGGAAAACTAAGATAACCCAAAATATTTTCATGCTCAGGTAAAAATCTTGATCAAACAATTTTTGAAAACTATAACATACAATGAGAAAAAAATAGAAGGAATTTTAGATGAAGCTAAGCTTAGAAAACAATGTAGGAGTTTTAAAATAGCTATGAAGGACCAACATAAATCCATGGGAAAGGAAAAGGCCTTTGAACCGAGATCAATAAAAAAGGTTTGGAAAAACTTAAGTCAGAGTGAAATATTACGTGGTTTGATATCAGAATATTTCAAACTTGTTGATTTATGTCAAACAATGATATTGGGGTCGGTGGAGGATGAGAGATTTTTCAGTACATTGGGGTTTTTGAAATCAAAGTTAAGAAACAAACTAGACAAGAATTTGGAAAATTGCTTGAGGATGAAAGGAACTGTGTATAATGTCAGAAACTTTCCTTTTGAAAGGGAACTCGCAATCTGGAGGTCCACATGTGAAAGAAGAGGGACTAGGTTGTGCAACACTCCAATTCCAACGGTTGGTACTGGTGGCACTGGCAATGGCATTGGGACTCAGAAAAATTACATTGACAAAAATGACACAATGAATGTTGAATTTGAGACACAAGACGAAGAAAATGAAGAGCAAGCTTGGAATCAAATTCAAGATGACTCTTTTACTTTATCTAATGATGGACGTTAGTTTGAGGAGCCCGAGTCCTTTTGGGAAATGGAAGAGAATTAGCAGCTTTTAGGTATTTATATTTCACTTCATGGATCCTAGGATTAGATTCCATTGTTCCATACTGTAGTTGATGATATTTTATATTGTATTCAATGAAATTGTGAACCATTGCACTTCATGATATTTTATTTTATATTGCACTTCATGAATCATATTCCAAAGTCAAACTGTAGTTGATGATATTTTATCTTGTATTCCATGAAATTGTGATATTTTATATTTTACATTAGTCCGTACATAACATTCAATGACATGTCAGATGACGACGCCTTTGAAAGGTTAAGGAAAGATAAGTCCATAATGTCGCGTGGTCGCTGAAACTTGGAACCTTACAAGAACCAAAGTATGAAGTTTCAAAGTTTTCCAAACCTCCGACCCACCGACTAGAAAGATGACCAAGAAAGACTTGCAACTCAACAAAGTGAACCATCAACCATGTTGGGGAATTAGGGAGTTATGAAAATTTAGAGCTCCGCAACAAGGTTATAAAAATCTGAGGACTAGCGACTAAGGTTAGGAAAAGCACCAAAACCACAACTTTGAGTAATAGTAACCATAGCAATGAAACTAACCAAAAATCCATCATTCCAATTCCAATAATAGATAATCCACGACATGAATTCATATAAATGTTTAGTGGATATGCTAAGTAGTCATGGAGATTGAGTATTGGTGTGTGAATTGTAATGCAATTTCACTAAGATTATGGATGCCTGGAATTAAAATCACCTTATAGTTCATATTTTAATCGTGTTAAAAGTAAAACTTGAGCATGTGCTTAGTGATTCATCACTCAACTCAATGCTTATTAGATTAATAAAATATTAACAACAATATTAGTAGCATATACAACAATGAACATCAACAATTGTTTAAAGTGTATCTAGAAGTTGAAACCACTACCAGACTTTTTCTTCAAATGATATAATAAATAATACAAATAATTTAACATCAACACATTATTGAAGTCTGAATTTGAGATTTTAAATTGATTATCACATGGAGTACATAGAGGCATTGGAAATGAAAAATCTTTCTCAAAGACAACTTTGCATAGAGTTGAGTTGGATATTGGAAACTCATATTATCAAAAATCAAATCACTGCATCACCTTTTCTAGCAACTTCCACTCTTAAGGTGTTGGAATTGTCATTTGTTCTAACTGATGTTGTTTGACTTGAAGATTTGTTAACAATTCATGATTCAAATTGGAACCTATCTTGGATTCTTTAGTTAATTTTACATTCAGGGTTAGTAATGGTTTGATGAAATCCAAATAGGTCACCATATCTGGGTTCTGAGGAAACTAGTCCAAGTCAATCTTCCTTGCATCCTCCATCTTCTTTATGAAATCATTCTTTCCAACGAATCGCTCATTTGCGTCAAAAGCCTCTGGTAAACCAAGCTCTGTGAAGTTCCTTAACTTTTCATCCACCTTCTTCATCTTGTCTGTAGCCAAATGCAAATATTTCTCTGTTTCACACATTCTCAAACACTTTTCAATGATAGATGACAATGCCATTGATGTAGCAAGCCGATTAGTAATCCCTTTTTATTTCAAAACATTGTCACTGGCTTTGTAGACTGTTTGTTGAATTTGATTTGCTGATTCTCTAATGCCAACACATTTTTGTTCTCCATTAAATATTTGTTGAGCTTATTATGATGTTGTCTGATAGCATCAATCAATTGAAACATGTCACACAAATGATCAATCCCCTGCATTATTTCATCCTAGATTTTTGTTTCATATGCCTCATTGCTTCTCTACAAAATGCAAATAACTTATTTTGACAAGAATTAATTTCATTTTTTGCTTCCATCAGCTCTACCTCCAATCTTTCATTTCTTTTTCTCTCCAATTTTTGTTCCCACTGTGCATTTCCATTTGCAATGCTTAGTATTAATTTTTCTGAAGCGGATTTTTCCTCATCATATTTCTTGTTGCTCTCATCTAGCCTTTGCTTTAGTTCATTCATTGCAGTCTCATTCTGCTTATCCTCTTTGCTTGTTAATGTAGAGGAAATTTTTTTAATTCTTTTTTCTAATTCATTGCTCTTGTTATCTGCTACTTTCCTTTTTTCTTTCTCATTTGCTAGGTCTACCTATAACTATTCAATTTGAGTATGCAACCTTTTTTTCTCTCTATCTTGCTTTAGCAATGATGTGCACACCAGTTCATTGTTCTTCTTTGATACATTAATTTTGTTAGTATTCCTAAGTACAGAAAAATCCAATTGAAAATTGTTCACCTCAAATTCAGATGGAGCCATCTAATTTGTTGGTTTGTTTTGAACTGTGGGAACAAGAATTGTGTATTCCATGATTTCTTTACTTGTGTCAAATGTGGGTAATACCATGTTTTTTGTAGGCTCTAAAGTTAGAGCAAACACACTCTCCATCAGTTGCTTCTTTTATTTTTTATTCAATTCTAATTTCTTTTTAAACTCTTCAATGTAATCAAAACTCGGGGATGCAAGAACAATGGAATGCTTGAATGGTGAAGGAATAGGAGTACTTGCAGTTGCTAATGATGTCGCAACTAGACTAACTGGCATTGGGGGAGTGCCTGGAAATAAATCCTGTGTGGTGGATCCATTGGTAGTGTAACTTGGAGTTGGACCTGTCAAAGTCCTTTGCCTCTTTTGTATGCCTTGATCACTTGGTGTTTATTTGGTATATTGTGATGTTGTCCTCTTGTATGTAATTTGTTGTTGTAGAACATGTTGACCACTACTATTACTACTACCCATACCATCACCACCAGAGGCAGTGCTAGTTGCACTAAGCCTTCCACCATGGGCATGTCCTAGTTGTGATTGTGTCTGACCATGACGACGAGGATTTGAAGCTCTAACAAATTGAATTGTTTCAGCTCTACTTGTTTGCCCTTGGTCTACTTTATCAGCTCCAAGGCCATATTTATCAACTAGTTTTCTATGTTGTACATCTATTACTGTAGGAATTCCTTGTCCTTGGGACCCCAAACCACCACCTTCATAACCCATTTTTTCAGCTATGTCTGCTCCTGTAGTAAATGCTTCTTTTGTGGCCTCACTTAAACCAACTTTGAAATTGACATGGCTTTCTTATTCCCTATCATCATCACTTTCTTCATCTTCTCATTCATTCAGATGCTCTATATTCCATAATTTGCTAAACTCAAGATCTTCTTCATTATCTCCATCCTTTGCAAGAGCTCTTGGATCACCTAGCTCCTTCCTCATAGACCAAAAGGCAATAATTTTTTATCGTGACCAATTTTTTTCTATAACTTCCTTCTCTAGAGAATTTGGAATTTTTACTCTACTAGATGGTTTATGACTTTTTTCATAAAAATTGTTGTACCTCCTAATTGTCTTTTGATGCAATACCATAATTTCTGCTAACAATTGTTCAAAAGAAATACCATTCTCAGCAACACTTTTCTCCATTACTACTTTGACCTCATCCCAAGAATCCTTGTTTCTCAAGTTTTCAAGCAAGGGTTTACTTTGATGTTGAATTCTACTTTCAACATTCTTATTGAGCACAATCATTGATTTAATGGTGTTACATGTCCATCATACTGCCAGTGACAAATAGCACCAAAATAAAAAAAATTCAAAAGATCATGTGCCGCACTAAATGCTTTTCTCTCGAATGTCATCCCTCCACATGAAAAAGGTAAAGGAGGAAATCAGGTCTTCTTCCCTTGATCGCTAAAGTGTCTTTCATTAGTACTCTACATCTGCCTTACATATTCCAAAGCAAAAACCCTTTCTGTCACATGTATTGGAAGTTTGTATGGTTGTACTTCCGATCCATAAAATATTAGCACAGTGTATTCTTCCATTAAGTACCAATCAACCAATTGTATTTCTTTTCCTAGTTGAATGTTGTTTCTACATGACATAGGCAATCTAGGCATTGGAGTATTTGTAATTGCTTGATGCAATGGAGTCAAAAAGTAGTCTACAAAATGACTATAGTTCCTTCAAGAATCATGCAACCTTATGAAAATGGTCCATTCATATACTGGAGCCATTTTCTTTTGCTCAGGATTACTATTACCATAGGGATGAATTTGAAGCTTGTTGGTCTAAAACATTCCTCTGAATTTAAATAGAAAAAGATAGCACAAGTAGGTTGTGAACCTAAATGTCTTGGTGGAACCTCCTTTAATCATTAAGAATTGTTTATGCATGGATTCTACAATGTGATCAATAAAATTATATTTGGCATGTGGAACACCATAATGGATATTATACACTAATTCAAGGAGGCATGCACCCACTTCCAAATTGCTATCCAGTATGAGGAAAAATGCTAGCATGGAAATAGTATCCTGAACCCATGGTTTAAAAATATCCAAATCATAAGGAGGCTTATGATCACCTTTCAATTTGTTTCTATCTTGAACTATTCTATTTAAGAAAGAATTTTTCTCCATTTCATCCACTACTTCATAATCACTAGCAATCTTTTCTAGGTCAATGTGGACATTTCCAAATTCTTTGGTTGTAAACCCCAAGTCCAACACTTTTCCAAGTTATTTTGCATTAATGGATAACAATTCTTCTTTTCTATCTTTATTAACAATTGCTCTTTTGTTATCATCATAATTTAGGGTGCAAACCATGATAAATTCTGGGCAAGGGAAAACCTCATGTAACATCATGAACCCTAATCCAATTACCAACGGTGCACTGATACTATTAACTTGCAATTGAATTTGATTTGTAGCCTTATTATTAGATGAAAATCTAAGTTCTGAGTTATGCCTACCATAGGTTTTAGGATCATAAATATCATGGTATTCATCAGTAAAACCTGGGGTTTTAAGCAATTTTTTAAAATGTATTTTTTTATCTAACATTGCTCTAGTGGTATTGGTGGTATACATGCTAATGCAATCAACAGTATGAAATTTGTGAATTCCCTATTAGTCCTTAATTTTTCTTAATTCTTAAGCCTCTTAACCCTAAACCTAAACTTCAAAGTTTGACAAAATAAGATTTTAAGAAACGTCAAGCGATGAAACGTAGCCACAAGAATTCTTTAACTTACCTAGATTTTGAATTTTGATTCTTGAAGTTGAAACTGGGTTACTGGAATGGCTTTGTTGGAAGTGGAACTATGGAACCCAGAACAGGGTGGTGCACTGCAATGAGAAAACTGAATGACACCGAATGTCTACTCATTACTTATAGACTACACAATACACAATTAGGTAGTACAATGTACATGGCTGACAACATTTAAAACAAGCCATTAATGATTTACTCCTGTATTGACATCAAATTCTAAACCATTGATCTTTTTTAATCTAACGGTTATAGGGTGATTCTAGAGGTTTAAGTTCAGAAGTTTAGTACTCTGTGCATTTCATTCTGGAATGCAACTACAACCATACATCAATTGTTCATCGAACGGTTGAGTAATTTATGATATAAATAATAAACATAAAACATGTGTTTTAAATTTTCTTTAAACTTTTTTTTTTTGTATTGAACAAAGCAAAAGAATTACAAGAATAGAGCTACCAACAGTAGCTGAAAATCAAACTAGCCAAACTCAACAAAACTAGATATACAACATGTGTTTTAAATTTTGGTTAAAATTTAATGTGCTAGGATTGACATCAAGGCCAAGGGGCCAAAAACTTAACGTTTCAAAGGCCTTAATAAAATGAATTACAATGTCACATTAATAGCACATTGTACAACCATTAATAGCACTTAACTTGCAAAGGACTTAATAAAATGAATTACAATGTCACATTAATAGCACAACCATTTATTTTATTACAACTGAATTACAATGTCACATTATTACATAGTACAAATAAAAATGTAAGCACAAGCACCAAGCTTTTGTTGGACTGCTGGTGAAAAGTTGAAAACGTAAATGTGATACATGTATCTCTGAAAATAAATGGAACTTGTCGGGTCAACCATGAGCTCTAAAATAAACACATGGGACTTGTCGGGTCATCCATGGTCTCTAAAAATAAATGTATGGGGAAAGGGGGCCCAATCAAAGTGGGGAAATGAGAGTTGTGAAGATACAAAATGTACTTAGCCCCTTTCAGAACCAGACTCATGTAGAAGATGAGGGGTTGTAAAATTGCTCCCATGCAAAAGATGAGAACTTAAAATAAATGCATGGGACTTGCCTGGTAGGCCATAGTGTATCAAAATAAATGCAAGGGACTCTCCTAGCCAACCATGCAAATGATGAGGGGTAGTAAAACTGCTCCCATCTTCTACTTGCAGCCTCCATGCATTGGGATAACACTTATGTCCATCAGAGCTCCTCATCCTAGTTCAAAACTTGTTTGAGAAGTCAAGTGAACCAAATCAACTTCTTTCCAATTCCACCCATTCTGAACTTGAAGGAAATTGGTCTTTTACTCTGTAACTACATAACTAGAGGTAGGAGAATTTAGAGCATCCCCAATAATATTGCATCATCTTCTTCCTGAATCCTTATTAAGATATTAACCCTACAAAATGAAAACCCTTATGACAATTAAATGAATGATTTCAGTTGTTCTCACTATCCTTATTTATGGGCCAAAAGTGCCACTACCAGCCTAGTCCCTTGTACACCTCACACGTGTCACGTGTGAGGTTGTGTATAGTTACTACTGACTAGTAATAATTGCGATTCAAACAAACCAAAATCCAACTTAATCGGTACCTCAAGCTGGCTACATGCAAAGTTGCAAATTGTACCTCAAGCTGACAAGCTGTCAATTGTCAAAATCGACAGTGCTACGCAAGTTGTCAATTGTCAAAATTGTTGGATTATTGACATCATCATCTACAATTCTACAGTACATCATGCAATTTTCAATATAAAGCTATCCAATCAATCACTCTAGCTATTCATATGGCATTAATCTACACCGCCGCCTAGTACCACAGCCAAATTGAGAATTTCAATAGAATAAATGAAAGGTAGAGTACTTCAATACATTGAAAAGAGAGAATTAAATGTCTCGTTTTACCTTAATCATTATCAATGTCCTAATAAGGCACAATAAATTTTTCTCACTTATGATCAAAACTATATGTTGATTTTTGAAACCAATAATTAATAAAATCTCAACCATTGATTTCTGAAAATCTAACGGTTCTAGTGTTATTCCAGAGGTTTCAGTTCACAAGTCTTGTGCTTCAAGGATTTACTTCCGGAATGCATCTATAGCTGTCCATCAAAAATTCATCAAACGGTCCCTCTTTTAAAACAAACTTTATGCACATGCATAATTTAAAATGGGGACATCGCTAGGTTGATGAGACTCGACCCTCAGGATTAAAGAGTTAAGATTTAAGGATTTTTCATAAAATATTTTGGTCTGAATTAGGAAATATTAAATGGTAAATAAGAGCACCAATATTTAAACAGTAAAATATTTAACGGTTCTAGTGTAATTTTGAAGGTTCCAATTCGCAAATCTAGTGCTTGAGAGATATACTTCTGGAATGCAACTGTCAATTCACAAATCTAGTGCTTGAGAGATATACTTCTGAAATGCAACTACAACCATCCATTGAAAATTCATCGAACAGTCGTGGTCCATAATTTTGCATTGTTGCTAAAATTTGGAACATTAGAACCAAAGTTTGAAGTTTTGAAGTTTTTGAAACCTCCAACCCACCGACTACAAAGATGACCAAGAAAGACTTGCAACTAAGGTTAGGAAAAGCACCAAAACCTCAAATTTGGTGAATTAAGATAGGAAAGGTGGCAACTAAGGTTAGGAAAAGCACCAAAACCCCGACTTTGGTGAATTAAGATAGGAAAGGTGGAAACTAAGGTTAGGAAAAGCACCAAAACCTTGACTTTGGTGAATTAAGATAGGAAAGGTGGCAAGGATGGTGCATTTATGACGTGAAGATCACAGGAAGATTTTAGCAAGTGGACATGACTGGAGGATCGATGGGTAATTAAGATCGGTACGTGCGGAATTTGGAAAATTATTACCTCTTGACCCTCGATTAGTGAAGTTAACAATAGAGTTTGTCATGGAGAAGAAGGCACACAAAAATTTTGAAAGAGTGGTGGTGGTGGCGGTGTAGCTACAACAGTTTTCAAATGGAGGAAAACTTCACTTTGCATTCGAGGAGGCAATTAAACCCGTTTTATGGTGAAGCCTCTAACAAAAGATTAATGGGTATGTTTTTATTCACTGATGGAAGGTTGGTACAAAGTGTGCAAATGATTTTTGGGAAATCCTTTAGAAATCTGAGGCATAGATACAAGACTAACATGGATGTATACTCCTTGATTATAGCATGTGGTTTGGACTTGGGGGAATCGACAAGCACAATGAGAGAAGTGATGGAGATGATTGTGCATAAAGATTTCTTGGAAGGATTAGAATCAATACTTGAATGGGTAGTTCTAGGTGAAGGTTTCGACATTCGGGAAGGCCTTGAAAATGTGGAACTAGATGGGGCAGAAGGATGCATCCCTTTTGTGCGTTGGCCAGAGGATGATATTAAAAATCAATGCAGGGAAGAAGCAAGGTTAGGCTAGCAAGCATTGAAGCTCTTTATAGAATTGATGAAGGTGGAAGCAATTATAGCACAGGTGAAAGTGGAGGCAAAGCACATGGAAGCACAGGCGAAAGCAGAGGAAAAGTGTATGAAAGAAAAAGGACATAATGCGAGGAAGCATAAGATAAAAGGAAAAGCAACAAGGAAAGTTGGTTATGAAACATGTAGCACTAGTTGAATTTGTAGTTCTTGTAGGGTTTTTGCGGAATTAACGTAAGACTAGTACTAAATTTTTGGCTTGTTGAAATATGTAAGGTAGATATAGATAGTTGTGAACTGGTTTTAGTTGGGAAAGGTTACTTTTTCTATTATGAAGCATGTTAAGATGCTTTTTTGAAAAAAGTGTTATAGCTGTAGGTGATTTTTGGATGGTTGATGAAAACAATGAGGCAAATAATCTTTATTTTCATGCATCTTTTTTATTAATTTGATATTATGTTTAATTCCCAATTTTTTTTCTTAATCATTTGAAAATAGGTTTAATTCGCCAATGAATTTTATTTTTTAGTTTGGAAAAAAAATTTAATAACAATTTTTTTTTCTAGTTTGAAAACAAGTTTAATTCGCCAATCAATATATTTTATTGCTTTGAAAATAGATTTTAATCGCCAATGGAAAAAAAATTAGTGGTTTTAAAAAATTTGCATTTTGCTAGGATTTTCCATAGACTTCTAGCGATTAGAAAAGATTCGCCGATGGACATTTTTTTTTTCACAAAAAACGAAAAAATTTGCCACTAAAATTTATATTTTTATCGGGAAGTATACAAGATTCACCAGGATTTTACACCTTCGCTGATGGGGGGTTTCTTAAAGTTTTCCCTGGTCCTCCTTCATCCTCGCACTTTACTCTTTTTTCTTTTGTCACTTTGTTCTTTGAAACCATCGGTCATCACTACTTCATCCTTTGCCTCCCTAAATGGATTTCCGATGCAAAAGAAACCAACAATGGGAGGAATATTCCATCGAATATCCCTAATTCCCCCATTTCTCATCACCAATGTGTTCTCTATGCTTCAAAATGTAACTATGATGCCTTGAGATGAAGCGATGGACATAAGGCTTAAATCTTCATTGCTCATTGTTGATATTCATTTTCCTTCACATACACCATTAGTGATGTGAGAAACACATGCGATGAAATCCCCAACAATGAGAACCTATATTAGCACTGTCCATCACTCATCATTGATTCACCTTTCAATAGTTGAATCACACTAGTGATGCAAGAAAAGTAGCAATAGTTCAAGATTTAGCCACGTGTCCTAGTTGCAAGATCAATGGTTATGGTGGGCTTCACTCCCAACAACAAATAGATTAGTGATACAACACTTTGAAATAATAGAGCTACAAATTCCATCACTCATTGCCAATAGGAAAATGGACAGTAGGAGATGATGTGCAACTGGTGATGAGCCAACGATACAAAGGGATAAAGTGTTATCACTCATTTCCAATTCAGAACTTAGAGCATTATAGTAGTTAGCAATACAATACTTTCCAACAATACAAAGAAAATGACTTCACATCACACATCACTAATATGAAACTTGCCGTTCTTTACCTATCTGCAATGCAAATCAAAACCATGATACAAAGAAAAAAGTCCATCACTCATCGCCAATACAAGGCTAACAATCATGAAGCAATATGCAATAGGCAATACATAGAGCGATAGGCCATGACTTAAACGAGAACAATTTGCACGTGCTCATAAGTTGTTTTAAAAGGGGGACCGACTAGGACCATGAGGCGAATAGTCATAAGACCTAACCCACGATAAAGACCTTAGACAAAAGACGATTTAAAGGAAAATAATATCGTGGGAAATTTTTCAAAAAGGTCGTGAGATGGTAACCCTAGACATAAAGGATTGGTCAATACACAGACACTAAAGACTCGGGTTATTTTTAAATGACTAGAAATTGACCACAACAAGTCAATTGAGAATTAGACCAAAAGAACAAGGATTAAAACAAAAGGGAAATATGCTAAGTAAAACCAAATACATAACATCAAACCCTAAACCCTTGTGACAACCTTTCAAGCCTAGGCCACCCAAAATCAAGAAGCCAACTAGGTAAAGACATACGATCAGTGGAAAATGAAAATTTTAAGGGTTCCATCAGTGGTTCTGACTGGGGATGCATGCATCTTGCAGAAATGGTGAGATTTCAGATCTCATGGTGAAGTAGACCAAGCACAAAGAAAACCAAAAAACCAAGGGCCTGCCCAGACAAGGCAAAAAGACTAGACCCAAGCAAATCTATGAACAAAATATACAAAATTTACAATGTACATGGAGAAAAATATATTTCAAGAGAAATAAGGCTTCAAGAACTGTCCATGTAGTGGTAGTTCAAGAAGTTCACCTATCAAACTTTGGAGAAAGTAGGAGTCCTCACCATGTGTATTTGATACCAGATAAGGGCCTAACCATAGTGCATCAAACTTCCCTAACCATAGTGCATCAAACTTCCCATGCTTGGCCTTATCTTGAGCTCTAGAATTCCTCATAATTACCATGCTTCCTACTTTAAATTTCCTAGGAGAATCCCTTTTATCATATAAATGCTTGACTTGCAACTACATTTTAGTGTTTTTATTATGAGCTTCTCTTCTAGTTTCATCCAATTGTATTAGGGCATGAACCCGGTGCTACATTTCATCATAGATGTTATCATCATATTCTTGCACAAACTTGTACATTTTAGCAATTTTTCTAAGGCAATCTTGCATCTAAACCATATACCAAACCAAATGATGAATTCCCAGTGGCTATCTTGAAAGTAACCATATCTGCCCAAAGTGCAAGCTTAAGCTTTGAATCCCATGCCTTCTTATTTTTCTCAATCACCCTTTTAATTATTTTCATCAAACACTTGGTACTTGATTATGCTTGACCATTCCCTTGAGGATGATAAGGGGAAGAATAAGATATTTGTATTCCATGCTTATCACAGAAATCCTTGAACTCATTTGATCTAAAACACATAGCATTGTTAGAGATAATCTTCTTCGGGACTCCAAATCTGATTAAGATGTTATTCATTAGAAAATCAACCACCACTTTACGTGTTGCCTTCTTTGTGGGGATTTCTTCCACCCACTTTGTAAAATAATCAATGGAAACAAGAATCCAAGAGTTCCCCCATTGGATTTCTCATATATTTCACCAATAAAGTCGATACCCCACTGTTGAAAAGGGGCTTGAATTGAAATGGGTCTAAGTGGAAAATTCCCTAAAAATTTTAGCTTTCTTGAGAATCTTTGGAAATCATCACAAGTTTTAACAAACTTGTGGGCATCTTTGAAAACTAAGGGCCACCAAAAAGCTTCCCTCAAAATCATGTGAGTAGTATTCTTAGCCATGTAGTGGCCACCACATACTCCATTATGCATTTCTTGCAAGACTTCTAATTCCTATTTTCCATCAACACATTTGAGTAATACACCCTTTGGGCTCCTCCACCAAAGCTCATTATCAATAATCACATATTTAATAGCTTGTAGTTTCAAATTTATTCTCTCATTATCTGCTATGCCTCCAGGACATTGCATAGTTTGAAAATATTGAATAATTCATCTGTACCAACCATAAGTTTGCATGTCACATATAGGTGTAACATCCACACATTCAGTTTGATTTACTTGGTTAGCTTCCAAGTTGGTCTCTGCCATTAATCTAGCTAGACCTTGTCCTCTTACCAACTTGGTAATCTGAACATCAATGTTAAATTCCCAGATCCTACTGATCCATCTGCATCTCCTACCTGTGGTCTCTTGTTGAGTGAAGATATCTTTCATTGCAGCACTTGGAACATAAGTTATGATTGTAACTCCCATTAGGTATGTTTTTATTTTTTTAACAACCTTGACTATTGCATAGGCATACTTCTCAATCATATCATACTTGAGTTTAGTGACTTGCAAATATTTGCTAAAAAATGCAATGGGTTGTTCAAAGTCCTCACCATTTTTTTGTAGTAATACAACAACAATTGTATGAAAAGATGCAAAGGAAAAAAAATGCATTGGCTAGGAAAAATCTAGAGATTTTAGCACTGGAGCCTCCTTGATGGCTTGTTTTATGCTTTTAAATGCTTGACTAGGCTCCTCACTCCAAATCACCTTCTCTCCCTTCTTCAACATCTTAGAAATAGGATGGATAATCTTTGCAAAGTTAGTTACAAATTTTCTTAAGAAATTGATCTGACCAAAGAATGATTGGATACCTTTGACATTATTTGGCTATGGAATTTTTTCCATTGAAACCACTCTTTTAGGATCAATTCTTATTCCTTCCTTTGACACAATGTGGCCCAAAAGTTTCCCTTCTTTCAACCCAAACACACACTTCTTGGGATTCAAATATATGCCATATTCTAGTGCCTTCTTGAATACCTTCTCCAAATGCATACAATGATCCTTTTATTTCTTACTGTATGCATTCAAATCATCTTGGTATATGGCTAGAAATATGTCTTTTAAAATATACAAATGCCACATCCATGGCTCTTTGAAAGGTAGCCCCTGCATTTTTTAATCCAAATGGAATTCTTACATAGGCATATGTGCCCCATGGTGTTGTAAAATTTGTCTTGTATTGCTCAAATTCTTTAACTACTACTTGATTGTAAATTGAAAATCCATCCATCATGGAAAACAACTCACAACCAGTTACCTTTTGTAACATGGCTTCCGTGTTTGGCAATGGGTAGTTATCTTTCAGCGATGACACATTCAAGTTTCTAAAATCAACACAAAGCCTAATTTCACCATTTTTATTTTTGATTGGAACCAAATTTGAAACCCATGTTGAGTGTTTGATAGGTTGGATGATCCCAACATCCCTTAATTTTATTAGTTCCTCTTGCATTTTAGGTTATAGTGTGGGGTTTATTGGTCTTTTCTTTTGTTTGAAGGGCTTTGCATCTGGCTTTAAAGGTATCTCATGATGAAATAACTCTTCTCTATATTCCTTTAGGTCATCATAATACCATGCAAACACATGTCTGTATTTTCTCAATAAAGCAATCAACTCATTGCTTTGACCTGAGGTTTCATCTTTTTTCCAATGCAGACCTTTTTAGGAGCATTTTCTATACCTATATTTACTTCTTACAAATCCTCCTCGTGAGTGGATATCTACTTAGAATTACTTCTATCAGGACCATCAAAAACCATTTCCAATGCAACCAACTCCTTTGGAATCTTATTAGTTTTCAACCGAATGATCGCATTTCCAAACACCATTTCCTTACCATCTATCTCTTCTACAAAGGCTCCAAAATCAATTTCTTGACCCTCATATTCATCTACACATTGTAGGAATCTCAAGATATACTCATCATCATTAAACACCTACCATTTCTTTATGTTATTAGGAATGAAGGTTTGACTTGTACTTCCACCTTTGAAATGCCAACAGAGGTAATATTTGTTTATGTTGAAAGTGAAAAATTGATTTAAAGCTATAAACTTAAAATCACAATTTCAACATAACGTCAATGAAGCTTTTCTAAAATGAACACAAATGAAAAGAAATGAAATACTACACTACAAAAACCAAAACATATGCATTCAAAAGAAAAATAACTCCATTTTTCTCCTATCATCAAGATCTTGATTTATGCATTTGGTGCTCTCAGATTTTCACAAGCACAAATGCAACAAGAAGCTATGATGAATGAATAAAGATGATCAAAATCCAATATGATTTTTGGTGAGAAGAGAGGGATTCTATAGATTTCCTCATGGGGTGGATTCAATTTGTGGGAGATATGTAGATTAGAAGAGTGCAATGGAGAAATTGATAATTATCCCATATTGCTTAATCAAATGAAATTGATTGAAATGAAAGAAATGATATAATGAAGGTTCAGGAGTTTAGAATAAAGTGGATTTGCGAATTAATGGACGATTAAATGGGTTGATGTATTTAAACGATTTAATGAAATATGTAAATGGATAAAGATTAATGTGAATTGAATGCATGGATATTTTAATGATTATGCCGATGGAGTAATATGAAATGGATAAATGATTGATTATGCAAATAGATAAATGCTTATAATATTTTAATTATTTAAGTGGATTAATGAAAATAGAGAAAGATATTAAATAAATAAATTAAACATATAACAATATCCATTTAATTAATAGATGAAAAATAGGATGATTGTGAGGACAAATGTTGAGTATCTACATTTCGCCCCTCTTTGAGACAATGCAACTTGTTTAAAAAAAAATAGATTGATTAACTGATACATGCCCCAGAGATATCCTAGTAAGGATGATGATAAATTTTATATTCCCCCTTGAGAGATTGATCAAACAAGTTGTGATAAGATTAATCTCTCGATAGATCACGAGGAGAAATTTTGATAATTGATATTGTGCGAGTGATTAAGCAGAGATGCACATTTGATGAAAATGCACAACTGATAGGCGTAACTAAACAATTGATGGAAATGCTCAATATAGGCAGGTTGATAAGCTGATTAAGATGATTGAGATTGATGCTAGCACAAAACAATGATTGATTAATAGATTGAGTGATTGGGGAGCATTGGAGTTCCATGCTAAAAAGCAAGTTGATTGATTTGATATTTGGGTTAAAATACAAGCATCAGTTAGATAAATTGATTAATTACCCTTTGAGATAAGGAGTATGAAGAAAATGAAATGATGAAGGAAATTGATGGTGGAAGAAATGATAGATGAAAAAGAGATATGAAGGAAATGAAGGTGTTGAATATTCTTGTTCTTTTCAAAGTGCTTTATCATCATAGAGCTTATTATGTCACAAATTAATATAAGCATCTAGACAACATAAACGTCTAGATGACTTGAATACTATTTGCATTTTTATTTAGCAATGAAGTATACAAGAATCTAGGTATAAGGACCTTAGATGACCTGAATACTTATTGCTTAGAAGACACTATCAAACAAGGAATGCTCTCATCCACATTAGACTCATAGTTCCTCGATGATTTTAGACAACCATGTCTTAAGAAGAATTATCTTGTGAATACGAAACAATTCACATACAACAAACAAGTGAACATGCCCCATCCTTGGCTCTCTAGTCTAAGACATCCTCGAGAAGCTAAAAGACATGCCACCAAAGATAAAAATCATAAAATAATCAAAGAATGACAAAAAAACAGGTATCATGCTTCAATGTAGAAGCGATTCTTGTCACAGTTTATGCGTTTGGTTGGATTTGAAAGGGGGAATTGATAGGTATGTTTCAATGTCCATGTGATTGTCAATTGTGGCGTGTTTTGATTTTGTTGAAGTTGAAAGTTGTGTAGTGATCTAAAAGTGTCACTGTTTTTTGAATTTTTTTTTAAGTTATGTGATTTTTTTTTGAATTTTCAGAATATTTGATTTTTTTGGTTTTTTGGAATATTTGATTTTTTTTTGTTTTAGGAATATTTGATTTTTTTGGATTTTTTACAGTTTTACGATGGAATGAGCAGATAGATAAAGAGGATAGTTTCTCTAATCGCGAGATGCTCAGTATCCCAACCCACAACTAAGGTTGAGAAAATGCCCCAGTGAGGGATAGGACCAACCTAGTACACATGGCGAAGCGAGCAAGTGAGGGGAATATCAAAAAATTCACAAGCCATGGTGAGTGTGAAAAGGCTATTATGAATTGGAGGGTGAATGGAAATGGGATGGAAAGATCAAGTGGAGATCCAAAGGAAAGTAGAGTGAAGCCTCTAAACATGATGTTGATTTCTCAATTTTCACCATGGTACTTGCTCAAGGTGCAACCAAAGTGGTTTTCACCATTGAACGAATTGATTTCTCTTTACTTTTTTCATTTTTTGCATTTTTTTCAAGACTTTTTTCTATTTTATTGTGTTTTTTTAGGACTTTTTTCCATTTTTTGTATTTTTAAGGACTTTTTTTCCATTTTTTTGTATTTTTTCAGGACTTTTTTCCATTTTTTTGTATTTTTTCAAGACCTTTTTCATTTTTTTGTATTTTTTCAAGGCTTTAAAAGAGTGTACTCTCTGAAGTACTCAGGTATAAAACCTACGAATGTGCATACTATTGATGGGGTCATTGAGAAATTCGCCTTCTAGAGTAGATAACTAGTATGCCCTAGATCCATACACAGCAATGATAACATATGGACCCAACCAGTCAGGTTCATATCTGGATGACCATGCCAAATGAAGAGATATGATTTAGATGAAAGGTGTAGTTGATGGATGCAGAGGATGACTGATGTAGTGGGCAAAGGGAGTTAGGGCATGATTCCTAATGTGTACACTATATGGGCCATCAGGCTTCACACAAAAAGAGTTTGAGCAGCCAATGAGTTATATTACGTGAAGGGGTCATCGTAAAAGGTCCATTGAAGAACATTGAAAATGGAGGGATACCATGGATATGTGAATATGGATGGATGAAATGGAGTGTATGGAATGAGTGATAATGATAGAGACATTGGATCAACAAGCTCTTTTTTTGACTTTGTGCTTTGATAGATGCCCCCAGTAATTTTTGATGGAGAGACATACTTGGAGATTGATTTTTGCTTGCTTTCACTTTTGAATTTTTTTTTTGATTTGTTCGATAGCTTTTTATTTTAGCTAGGGGATTTGTATTGATATTCTTTTGTTTCTGATTTGTCCAATAGCTTTTTATTTTAGGTAAGTCACTTGTCTTGATCTTCTCTTATTTTTGATTTTTCCAATAGCTTTTTATTTTGGCTAAGGTACTTTTCTTGATCCTTCTTTCTTTGTATGTTTTCTTTTGATTTTGGATCTCCATTTGAAAAAGACACTTGTACCTTTGATTCTTGAATTAAATCCTTTTTATTTTCCTTGAGTGATACTTGTTGATCCATGTCTATGAGGTGGATGGATGTGAGTGAGATGGATGAGACAAATGAAGTGGTGAGAATGTGTTTCATGAAAAAGGTTGGCAATGAATTCAATGGATTCTTCAAGACTATCCTTTTTAACACTATTAACATCACAAAAATCTTGTACATCCTTAACAAGTTGGCAAGAAGACTCAGTAGAGGAAATGCTAGGGGATGCATACCCTAACCCATGATGATTAGAACGGAAGAATGATGGTTTAGAAGATGGAGAAGGATAATATTGGATATCTTTAGTAAGGTCATGATCAAACATGGGATTATTATCGACATGAAAGGATTGGGCTAAAGCGGACATGGTAAAGGTAGTGTATCATCAGGATCCCAGAAGGTTTCAATCCAAGAACAACCATCTTTTTTCATTCCTTCTAGTTGTCTTGACATTATTGTTAGAAGTTTGACCCTTCTTGATGACATTAGCAGTGTCTTTTGTTGATAGATTACCATACGATATTCTCCACATCCCATATCATGGATTTGGACCTTGGGGTTTGATGGTGTAGTAAATGAAGTGGACGCTTTTAAGAACTTAGGGTCAACATATGCTTGAGAAGGAAGTGCTTCACAATTTCTAGGGATTGTGATTTAAATTTTAGGGCTTCAATTATGACAATACATGAAAGGGTCTGGATCTCCTTGTATTGTGATTTCAACACCATTGTGTGGGAATTTAATGCACTGATGGTATGTAGAAGGTACCGCTTACATTGCATGAATCCATGGCCTTTCAAGGAGGATGTTATAGGTCAGAGGGAGATCAAGGACATGGAAAACCACATCCCTTACCATAGGCCCAACCTTGATTGGTAAAGTAATTGAACCTTTAGATGAGCATTCCTCTTCATCATATGCTTTTATGGTAATATTTTTCCCTGGATCAACTGCATTTTTAGAGAACCCTAATTTTGTGGTCAATTTTTTAGTACAAATATTAAGACCTACTCATCCATCTATCAGAACTCACTTGATCTTAACTTTATGGACAAGGACTTCAATGTGTAAAGGTGCATTATGTGGTTGTAAGATGGATGAATCATCATTATTCATAAAAGTGAGAGTGTGAGGAGAGGTGATGTGTCCCACCTTAGCTTGGAATTGATCCACATGTAGGTTCGTAGGCACTATAGCAATAGCAAGCACTTTATCTAGGATAGCTTTATGCTCAGGAGATAGGCATAGGAGCTCAAGTATGGAAATTTATGCACGAATTTTACCTAAATTATCTATGAGGTTGTATCAGAAAGTTGGTGCAACAGGTTTTGAATTAGGACCTCTAAGGGTAACTGTGCCTCTGTGGGTAGTAACATTGCAATTAGGTTCTTTGCCTTTTATCATGAAAGTGTTCACATGATTATCAACCTCACTAATTTTAGTTATGATATAGTCATACTTAGCAGTAGTATAGTTCACAACATCACTAGATTCAGGGGCCTTTCCTTTTATCCTTGTCATGCTTAGGGAAAGAGTTTTTAAACATACCACGATTAGAGTTACTAGAGGGAATATGTCTGCCAACTGCTATCTTACTGTCATCAATAAGGTCTTGTATCGAATGCCGAAGTTTGTTGCAACTATTAGTCTTATGTCCTTTGTGTCTATGATAGTCACAAAAGTGATCCTCATTCCACCATGGGGGTTTGAATTGTGGATTATATTATTTTATCTTGGGTAGCATTATAAGATTATTTTCAAGGAGTTATTTTAATGCAGATTCAAGTGATTGTCCCAATGGTGTAAAATTTCGTTTAGGGAAACTTCTTTGTTTTTATTTTCCTTTATCTAAAGATGAACCTTTAAGGTTGTGGATAGGTGATGATGTTTTAGTCATTTTCACATCAACAACTCCGTCATTGACTACATTCTTGTTCTTTACCCAAAAAGGTGTCTTGTTGCTTGAACCTAAATTTTGATCTTTTTTGTTATTAAGTTTAATAGTTCCATCATCGATGAGAGTTTGTTCGATTTGAAATACCATTTCTATGACTTCATCAAATGAATCCAAGCATTTGAGGCAAATTTCCTTTCTAATTTCCTTGTTCAAATTTTGACAAAAAAGGTCAACCAATTCTTTGTTTGGAATGGTTTAAGGTAATCATTTTGTTAAATGTCTCCATCTTTATAAAATTGACACAAAATATTCTCCTTGTTTTTTTAGTGTTAAAAAGGTTTTTCATGGTCACTTTAAGTTCACAATTGAAACTATAATTGGAGACAAATTTATCAGCTAGTTCTTGAAAAGATTTGATGGTCGGGGGTAATCATGAAAAACATTCCATACCTTCTCCTTCTAGATTGTGAGGGAATAATCTCATAAGGTATGTATCAACTACAAATTCCAAGGTACAACAATACAAAATTCTCTTAAGTGGTCTTTAGGATCTCCTTTTCCCTTATATTTATCAAGTCTCGGTATGCCCTAGTGACTAGGAAAATTTGGCATTGGTATGCTCAAATCGAAAGGATATGGACATATATCTTTAATGGAGAACTTGTGGAATGATGTTTTACTATTCTTGAGAGTATCCAATTCTTGTCTTAGTGGTCTAAGCTCATTGAAAATAGGATTGTTTGTAGGTGTAGGTTTTGACGTCTTTGAAGATCTCTTGTAACCAGTTTGTAAATAAATGGGTCTATGATCTTTGATTCTATCCTCATAATTTGTTTTTGTATGCTTAGGTTCGCTAGATTCATGTTTTTCATTCATCGTGAGTAAGGATATGTCAAAATCAAGAGGTAGTTTGATTTCATCATCAACAAGGGCCTTGAAGTATTGTTGCAAATTATGTTTGACTACCTCTGTAAGAAACTTAGTGAATCTATGATCTTTAAGTGCTTCATTTATATGGGATTGGGATATTTCTTCATTATCAGTTTCATTTGTTTCACTAGTTGCAACACTAATGTGATCTTCCCTATCAAAGTATTTTCCCCAAGGGTTCCCTTCTTCTCGAAACATTTTTACTCTTGTTCTAGGGGTCATGGGTGATTGTTTTGATCTTCAACCTAGGACTAGATAATGTATGAGACTCAAGATTAGGATATGAATCTAAGATGAGATATGATAATGGTATGGTATGATAAGATTGATATGATAAAAATTCAAGGGCTCAAGGTAACTCTAGGTCTGAAACTAATTATGATGCAAGGCTTTACTTGTGCTATGATGGATAAACACAAGGATAAGTGATTAAGAGAGGGTAAGTAGGAGATGATGAACTCCAAAAAGATTTCCCTACTCCAAGATAATGGTAATTACCTAACTCAAGGATGATAAACCTCAAGTGATACGGGAAATTAATAGCCAAAGGTTTTATTTCAAGACCTAGGAAGAGTAACCTAAGTACAAGCTAAAGGTTTGTTTGACCAATGATGGATATGCAAGGGTGGAGGATATGCAAGGACTAGGCAGAATACAAGGATTGAAAGATAAAAACTTGAAGGATGATGCCCCCAAGAGATTTAAATGATAGGTTCATTTTGGATATTTTTGTTGTTTTACTTTTTGGGGTTTGCGAGGTTAGCATGTTGTAGATTCCTAGGTGTGATGTTTGGTTGAGGTTTGTTTTGAACACACACACAAGACACAACAGAAAAAATGTGTTTTAGTTTGATCTTTGGATAATTTTTTGAGATTCATAGGATAATTGTGTAATGTAGAGCCAAGATGAAGATCAATCACAAGAATGGAAATCTCAATACTAAAACAAGGAACTCTTCTTTCAGTGCTTTCAACCTGTTAGACATCAACTCACCCTCAAGGGTCTCAACCCTTAAAACTTTCAAAAAAACAAAAAACCTTCATCAAGGCCCTTACAAAACCCTCAACATACATATAATATCAAATTAGATCATTTGAAAACAATTTCCAAATCAGGTTCTCTGAAATCCACAAAACTCACCATTTGTCATAAGGTTTCCTTGTAGCAGCAAGAACTCAGTTTATGAGATTTTTCACACAATTTTTCCAAAAAACTTGTTAATATAAGGGTGGATTAAGATACCCTTTTCCTTTCTACAAAACATACTTCAAATTTAGGGGTGGCTTCTTCAAACCAACGTTGACTTCCAATAGCCTCACCAAGAGACAGGCTTCTCAATTAGGCCTGTTTTACAAACAAAGTGCATTTCAAACACCTGATCTCTAAGAAAATCCTTCAAATAGTCAACATGTATGTATCAAAACATCAAATTTATCAATTAATTTCTAGATCTAAGGCCTCTAGACCTCTATACCACCAAACCCTCTCTTTTACATGCAAAAACTAGGGTTCTACTGGTTCTCCACTACACCGGGCTTCAAATTACAAATAAATACTTCAAACACCTATAATAGGGTCTGAAAAGACCTTTTTAACCATAACCAACTCACATTTATCACTATTTCACAAAAAACTCCCCTTGTAGCCTCCATTTTCACACAAATTTACAAGAAATTGCACTAGGGCATCAAGCCCACACACCCACAAAGACTCCCCTCCATCCTAAATAATCATCATAACATTTAAATTTACTAAAAAATACCCATTCCACTGAGTTATAGATGAAACAATAGGTGGATGGGGTTTAAAAACTACATTTAGACTGTCAAACCGTATGATAGGGTAACAGATCTACAGACACAAAATTCAATCAATTGGGCACTCCAATGAGAGTTAGACCTTCAAACTTCCTAGAAAATGATGCTAATACATGCCCCTAAAAATATCCAAAGTTTTTGCATGCTAATCCCTTATGTACAGACAATATTACAATGTTAAATGAAAGAAATACAGTAAAATATGGAAATTACAGTGCTAAAACAATGAAGTTGATTGTTTTCTTTTTTAGAGAAGCTTTACATCGATGCACCAAGATATTTAAAGTCCTTTCAACTTCCTTGTAACTTCCCACACCCACCAAACTACCTTTCAAAAACCATGTGACCATTAGTTTTCCCTTTTATAAGTATTTTGAACAAAATGACAACATAACAATTTTGAAAGCAACTTTTACTCAATTTGACATTCCTTTATGTTTTACCCCTCCTAAAGACTCACATACAACGTAATGGTATTTATGACCTTATTTAGGACACAAGAAAACCAAAAATTGATATAAACCTATTAAAAAATAGGTCTTGATGCAACCTCAAAAGTTCGAATTTATCATCAAGGGTTGGGGTGCTCCTGCACCAGTGTGGTATTTGATTGTGACAAAATGTTTGTTTTTTATTGTGAGTGCTATTTGACTATTGAAATTGAGATAAAAACACATTCAAGTACAAATCCTAAGCTAGTGGAGACAATATTTGCTGGATTCCCACTGCGGATAAATCTAAACCACATTTATTCAGAGCGATTGCTTAGAAGTTTGGTGGCATTGGCTCCCCCTTACATGGCACACACTTCTCAAGCACACCAAAATTTGAATTCCCAAAGACCCAAAGATCTCAAGGAACTTTCCATCTCAACTTTGAACAGTGAGAACGTGGGATGACTTCAAAGGTCCAACCTCCTGTGCCAGCAAAAAGAAGGATTTTGGTTACTACAACAGTTGGTTCTTAGTAAGCGCTTTCATTTAGGTGGCCATACACATGGTGGTTCACTCCGGTTAGGAGGCCTCCCAGACTGCAGAGGTTACACTCTACAAGTTTTTATGCACCACAAGGGTACTGAGGGAGACACTTGCAAGTATGACACATCCACACTTGTTGCTCATGACTTTCATCACAAACACATTTTTTATATAGCGGTTTGAAAGAAGCTTGGCCTTAGCCTTGATACCACTTGAGTCATTCCCTCTTTCAAGGAAATCCCTCTAAATGGTAAATAAAAGCAAGGAAGTACATTTTTTTTTATCTCCCAAATCACATGAAGCATAAGGGGAGAGCATACACAACACCTTTTCCTCACACTCACATGGGGTCCATTTTAAATCCAAATTAAAATGTGTGGGTGGTTATACAAAATGTCAAAGGAATGCTTTTGATTCTCAAGATTTTTGAGTGGTGCAAGAGAAGAGTGTACACATTCAATGACAAATTGTAAACCACAAGACAATGAAAGCACTATTTAATTTTAACCCCGCATAGGATGTCAAAGCAAATACTTGAGTTCCTTTTAGACAAACTAATCTAAATGTGATATAATCTAAAAAAAGAAGATACAATGTTTCAAGATTAGATTCTCTAACAATCGAACCTACAACACACTGATTAGTAGTTTTAGTCACCAGTCTTTGACAAATGAGAGTTTATGTTTTTGATTTTCCAAGTCTTGGACGCAAAAAAGCCAAAGATTAGCCACAAAATCAAAAATTAAACTAGAAAGAAAAAAATGACATTAATCTTCCTAACCAAACAAAAATTAATCTAAACTTAACTAAATTAATCTAACTAACCAAAAATTAATCTAAATTAATCAAAACTAGGATTAATCCAATTTAGCAAAATTAGTTAATCTAAATTAATCTAAACTTAAACTTAATCTAAATTAAATTTAATCTAAATTAAATTAAATCTAAATTAATACTAATCTAAAAATAATCTAAATTAATATTAATCTAAATTACTAAAACTAATCTAAACTGACGAAATTAATTACCAAAATTAATCTAAACTAATGTCAATCTAAACTGACAAAATTAGCTACCAAAATTAACCTAAACTAACAAAATTAATTACCAAAATTAATCTAAATTAATGTCAATCTAAACTGACAAAATTAATTACCAAAATTAACCTAAACTAAATGCAGAGAAGAAACTTCATGCCAAATGTGAAAGCATATGTTATAGAAAGAATTTTTGAGTGTAGGAGGAGCCATGCATGAGATGTTCATTCATTCCTACAATCTATACATGCAAGATATTTAAGGAAATAAGAATGATATGTTTAATGATTCATTATCAAAAAAGATATTTAAGGAAAATCCTTAATTCATTGATTCCTGCAAGCTGTGAATGCATTTGATAGAGTTGTCTTTGATAATGCAGGCCTTTAGAAGGATAAGAGGTTAAGCTCTACGTGCTTTAGAAGATTTCCTAAAATATGAGTATTCAACGAGTGGAGAGAAACCTCAATAAATTGCCATAAAAAGCCAACACATGTGAGAGTTTTGAAAAAAATTGTGAAAGACCCAACCAAGGCGTATGATCTATTTAAAGACTTTAGAAACCTTCAAGCAATTGCATGTTGCATAGTTAGCATAGACTAGGCACATGGAATCTTTCACATAACGCTCCTAATGGGTGTTTGAATGGTTCTACAAGCTACTCCAAGGAATTTTCTTTCATGTAGTACTGTAGGATATGTAGAAACATATTTATTTAATTCTTAAAAAAACATTCAATCAAATGCAATCGCAGGTATAAAGCCAGGTTCCAAACTCACACCATTATCTTCCCTACCCACAACATACACGCAAAACAAACGAGTATTAAAGATGTTGCAGTTGCAAATGTTTTGATATACATGATGCATAATATTAAAGTATGGAAAGGTGCAATAGTTATTTAATAAATGACATCAAATGAATGTGATCTTCATGAATGTGAGGCTCACATGATTCATTTGAAACAATGCGATCCCTTTTTCCAAAATAGACTCCACGTTAAACAACATTAGATGCAATAAAATCTTCAGGATACCACTATACATAAATGCTAGGAGAAATAAATATGATTTCAGACTAAAGAAAAAGTGTCTTTCAACAAGCCAGCACTGCCTCCATATCTCGACCTGAAATAAAATAAAAAAAATAGACCTACAATATACAACTTAATAGAATAAATGCTCTAAAAACAAATAAGAATGACACTGCTAGAAAATTAAAGATTCATTTCACAACCAAAAATTCACGTCGGGTTCACCATTTTGTTTACGCTGAAAGTGAAAAATTGATTTAAAGCTATAAACTTAAAATCACAATTTCAACATGACGTCAATGAAGCTTTTCTAAAATGAACACAAATGCAAAGAAACAAAATACTACACTACAAAAACCAAAACATATGCATTCAAAAGAAAACTAACTCCATTGTTCTCCTATCATCAAGATCTTGATTTATGTATTTGGTGCTCTTAGATTTTCACAAGCACAAATGCAGCAAGAAGCTATGATGAACGGATAGAGATGATCAAAATCCAATATGCTTTTTGGTGAGAAGAGAGGAATTTTATAGATTTCCTCATGGGGTGGATTCAAGTTGAAGGAGAGATGTGGGATTAAAAGAGTGCAATGGAGAAAGTGATAATTATCCCATATTGCCTAATCAAATGAAATTGATTGAAATGAAAGAAATAAAGGGGAAAGTTTATGATATTTAAGGAAGGTTTAGGAGTTTAGAATAAAGTGTATTTGAAAATTAATGGATCATTAAATGGATTTATGTATTTAAATGATTTAATGAAATATATAAATGGATAAAGATTAATGTGAATTGAATGCATGGGTATTTTAATGGTTATGCAAATGGAGTAATATGAAATGTATAAATGATTAATTATGCAAATGGATAAATGCTTATAATATTTTAATGATTTAAGTGGATTAATGAAAATAGAGGAAGATATTAAATGAATTAATTAAACATATAATAATATCCATTTAATTAATAGAAAAAAAATAAGATGATTGATGATAGGAGAACAATGTAGTTAGTTCTTTATGTTATCAAGAACTGAAGGTCTGACTTGTACTTCAACTTTTGAAATTCCAACAAAGGTAAAATCATCTAGCAAGAGAGCAATATTGGCAAGTAATTTTTCCACCTAATTATTGCTCCTATCCAACCAATCAATACCAAAGGCATCAAACCATTCAATTGAGTCCCATACAACATTTCTATATTGTCTCAACCTAGTATTTTTTATGCATATTTTGACCTAACTTGAGAAACCTCAAGTTTTGAACCTCCAACGACTCTTAGCTTCTTAATTCCATATTCTTCAGCTAGTTTTAACCCTAGTAGCAAAGCTTCATATTCAACCACATTATTTGTACATGCAAAAAATAATATAAATGAGAACTTAAAAGTTTTACCACTAGGAGAAATGAGTATCGCCCCTGCACCAACTCCTTTCTTTGAGCAAGCACCTTCAAAATGCATATTCCATAAGTCATCATTGTTTGCTTGCTGTAACACTTCTTTCTCAAGGGGCGCAGGTTATTTTTCTTCTTCCTCTTGTAACTCTTCAACCTTGAAGTTATCCATACCAGTGTCTACAAAATGAATTCTATCTTCTTCTTCCACAAATTCAATCACGTGTGGAGCTCTTGGCTCCCTCACAAGGTTGATGTCCTTTCCCTTAATTGGAAAAGTGGAAGAAGACATGTCACACTACATGCTACCTCCCATGGAGGCACTTCACTTTCTTGATAATAACATGTCATAGTTTGGTGGGATGTCCACCACAACTATGCTCATGACAAACTCCTTGTTAGGAAAAGCAACCAAAATATATGGGACATCCTTAATTAATCCTAT
Organism: Sequoia sempervirens; assembly: GCA_007258455.2. Classification (NCBI taxonomy): domain Eukaryota; kingdom Viridiplantae; phylum Streptophyta; class Pinopsida; order Cupressales; family Cupressaceae; genus Sequoia; species Sequoia sempervirens. The sequence goes on from VDFB02002006.1 coordinate 53,984, forward strand.
GATTGGAATCTCTCTTGAATCCATGGCATAACATTTTCCAATTCCATAGGAACAATTTATTTTCAAGCCCATTTATTTCATTATCTCTTCTAGCATGATGTTAGATGAAGCTCCTAAATCAATCATGCAATTTTTTAGAAGCTTACCATCAACAATCAGAGTTACATAAAATGGATCAATATTACTCGGGAAAGTTGTGATAGTAGTTCCCAAATAAATCTAAGGGGTCTCACCAATGTCTCCCTCCATTGCCTCTTCACTCACTTGATTTCCACTCACTTGAGGTTGAGTAGACACCCTTTTATCTTCATAGGCCTTAGTAGCACCATTGATAAGGGCTACTACCTTCTACTTATGTTCAACAATTCTCATCATCTCCATTAATGGAACTACCACTTTGACTTGAGAGAGAAATTGGAACATATAAACTGGATTATACTTGGGTAATTCATAAGAGACTACATTCTACTCTTCAATTTGGACCTTTTGTTGCTCAAATTTATTTTCATTCTCTTTCTTCTCTTGTTTCTTCACTTGATCAACATTTGATTTTTGAGTTTTTTCTTTCATAATAAGAGAAATGGCCTCACCAGACTTCTTGGTTGCATTATATTTCTTGGCCCAAATCTTAGGCCCCATACTCTCCTTGGCTTTGACCTCTTCCTTTTTAAACTTGACCAATTCTTCTATTTCAGTTCCCTGTTTTCTCTACATTTTTCTCCTTCATAAACATATTGCCTGACTTACCTTGGTCACAATTCACAACTCTATTTCTCAAATTATGAGTGTTTCTAGCTTTCACTACCAATGTTGTTGTCATTTGCTGATATTCCTCATCATAAGGTCTTCTCAAGGACACATTTATTTCATCTATTTCTATAGCATAAATGTTGTCCTCAACCTCTTCATCCTCATCAAGAAATTTTTTCTGATGATAAGCATATGATTTTTGTCTTTGACATTCAACATCCACTTCATGTGACTCTTCATACGAAGATAATTCCTCATCAACAAAATCTAATATGTGCATAAGTGCATGTAGCTCCACATTAGTTTCCTCTAGTGGCTCATAATCATATGATTGATTTTTTTCTTCCTTGAACTATCTTGCCACTGAGCATGATTGAGAGGCATGTGGTAGTTGGAAAACAACACACCAAGGTATTTTATCGGTAAAATTCATATAGTTTTTATGTAAAGGATTAGGGGGAACTTTGCTTCGTGTGTTCTTCTGGTTGTTCTGAATTGGATTTCCATTATGCCAATTGGTATTATAAGGATGGTCCTGCAACATAGGAGGTCTTTCATTTTTCTAAAAAATTGGCTTATCATTTGTGAGCCCTTTCTCTTATTTTGCAAGTCTATAACTGATATATTTCATAGAGCTTGCAACTTTATCAATCTTGTCTTCAAGAGAAGACCCTTTCATTGTAGAGTGCTTGTCTTCTTTCTTTGGGTTCCTCAAGATTTTGACATCATCCCTTCTCCCAACTTTTCCTGATGCTCTCCTATTGTTGTCAATATGGACTACCATCTTGAATGCTTCTCTCAAGTTTTGAGGGTTCTTATCTAATAGGAGATAGCTTATTTTTGTATAAAATGTGTCACAATAGTTGACCAAACACACATTATCATTAAGTTTCAAATTAGGAGGTAACCTGTTCATGGCCTTCTGAAAGTTGGTATTGAAATTAGCAATCATCTCGTTTGAACCTTTAGAGATGTTATTGAATTCATTAAGAAAGAACCTTGAGTTAGTATTATCACCATACTACTCTCTAAACACCCTCTTAAATTCTTCCCAAGAACCAATACTTTCAGTTGGTAAAGACCTATATGATTCCCTAACATCCTCAGTGAGTGACTGCATGAAAAGCTTCATCATAACATCTTCAGCTTCCACATCAAAATCATCCATTACATTGACAAATGATTTCAAGTGATCCTCGCCACTTATTACATTATTTCCAGAAAACTTTACCAAAGCAACCTTGATATCATTAAGAAATTGATTAGGCTAGCCAAGTATTCCAACAAAACACAATGGTCGGTATCTATCCACTTGCATTGGCCTTTTGGTGAACCGATCTCTTTGATCATTATGGGGTTCACTATCATCTTGATCACCAGATTGTTTGTTACCTTTCCCATTTCCACCTCCACCGTTACCACCACCTCCACTTCTAGACTAAGTGCTCTTATTTTTATCACCTCCACCACCTTGGCCTCCACCACCACTACCACTAGGGGTATGTCCATCAGAATTAGTGTTATGTGATTGGGGATCAGGGATTGAATGGCCAGAGCTTGAAGCTCCTGGATTAGGAATAAAGGTTTTGAGGAATGCAATTTTCATCTCCATTTCTGCATTAGTAGCAACAATTTCTATTTTTCTTAAGTCTTGTTGCAACTTATCATTGGCTAGTTACAACCTTAATATTTTAGGGTCAAGAGGTGTATTTGATGGAATGGATTTAGTTTCAACATTTTTGGTGGATGTATTAGTAGATGAAGTATTTGTATTTGTACTTGGGGTGGGTTTCTTAGGCTAACCTATAGGTTTCTTTCCATGATCTATAGGCTAATATTTCCTAACAACAATAGAGTAATCTGAGACCTTAGTGGTTGTAACATAAGTAGTATATGTGCTTGCAATAGAAGTTCCCATAGGAATGGTCACTTTAGGAGGATCATGGGTCTCTTTAGCAACAATTTTAGAAGGATCTTCAAGAGTTGATTGCTCCTTCACTGCTTCTCTCCTTTTTTCTACCCTCTTTCTTAGGGAACATGTATCTAGAATTTTTTCCCTTATTTTCTCCTCCCTTTCCTTCTATTTTCTCAATTCCAATTCCTTGAGCCTAATCTCCTCTTCTTGAAAGACTTGGATATCCTTGTTTATCTCATCTTCATCATCTAAGACATCCTCAGACTCACTAGGTTCAGGAGTATAGTAAGTGAGATTCATTGGTTCTCTCTTAAAGGAATGGTGTGAGGCTTTACTACATGATCTTCCTCTAGGGTTGAAATTGTGATTATTGAAAATGGTAGCACCCCCGGTATTTATCCTTCCGACTGGAGATTCACCATCCTTATCCCAGAATCTCCACAATTCCTCTCCCTTTAATATCAAAGGATTACAATCAAGGTGACTACCAGGGATTTCACTAGCAGGAAGGCCTTCCTCATTTGTATTAGGCATACCAAATTCATATGCTTCTTCATGAACATCTTCATTATGAACATTTGAATTTAAATTAGGAGATGGACTAGCAAGATTTTCAGTAGACTTGATTAAGTGTTCTTTGCTTTCTAGGATGAATTTTTGTTCTTTGATGGCTCAAACTCCAGTTTCTACTCAGGATGCTTCTTCATATAGTTCCTACCGGTTCCTCTCATGGTTTCAAATTTCTTCATATAATTATTCTTCTCTCTCCTTTGAGAATTTAACTTTGCACTGGCACAAGAGACCTCAAAGTCACCACCCACTATATTGGGAAATAAAAATAGATTACACTTTTGAGAAGCATTTACAATTCTAGAGAAGACTTTGAACATAACCTGACAAGAAATAGGAAAAGGAACCAAAAATTGACTTATAGAAACTAGACTCAACCTATGATAAGAATTTGCACAAATTATCCTTCAACTATGAAGAACAACAAAAATAATTGACTCTAACTATACCAGATCTAACCTAGAGACATTGGACTAGCATTGTCCCCAACAGAGTCGCCAATCTGTTGGTGTTTTTTAATGAACCAAACTTGATCTCAAAAATTATCTATGAAATTTCCAAGTTCAATGGGTAATAATTGTGAGGATTTTCCAACGAACAGGTGAAAGCTTGCTAGGATTTCCCTCTACACTTTGGGCTCTACAAGACCCGGGAGGCTGATCCCCACAATGTGCCTTAAGATACTCTTGTTCCAATTACCACATACATTGTAAATAATATATACACTCTCATCTAAATGAAAATTAGATGAAATACTTCAAGAATCTAGCTAATTATCTAACAAATAATCACCTAAAGTAGAGAATGGATGACCTCACATGAAACTTCAAACAATATAAGATGAATGAATGATATTCTTTATCAATTTGTTATTTGAATGGTAGGGATGAATTAATGACTTCAAAATTAAGCAAAGTAACAAAACAATGCCTTATCCATGGGCGATGAATTGAAATTTGAAAAAAACGGTAATATAACAATACCTAAACTTAGCATCCCAAACTATTGTAATATTGCATTACAACAAAATAACTCAAACATTCCAAAGCAAAGACTACTTATCGAATCCTTATACCTAATCACATGAATCCATGATTTCATCAAATAAATTTAACTAATTCCTTGAATTAATGTATATATAGAACCATACACTCAATTGAAACACAATTGAAGACCAATTAAAAGATCCTTGATCATTTCATTAATGACTCGTATGACTAAATACATAAGGAGAGAATTTGTTTTAGAATTTTCACTTTCTCATTCAAATGCCAGTACTGTTATAAAACATTATTCCTAATGTATAACTCATATCCATACCTAAGACTCAAATCTAATTCTATTTCTCTATGCTTGTATTACATAATTCTTTTCATGAGATCAAAATATCTATCTACCAAAGACCCACACAATTGGCCTTGAATTCCCTTTTATATGCATAAGGGAGCAAACAAGCTTTAGGCCAAATTGTACATTTTGTCACATTTTCATTTGACATTCATTTCAATTTCATCTCAAATTTCCCAAAATCAATTATATTTGCATTTTGAAAGGGGGATAACTCATATGGGTGTTGCCACAATAGTGGTTTATACTTTCTGGGAGATCCTGATTTTTGCTGAAATCACATATTTTAAAAAAATATAAATTTTTAAGCCTTGAAAAGTTCCATGTAGAGGATTCCAATTGAAGAGGGTTTGATCAAACCACCTTAGACCTAGCCCCCTTGGATAGAACCCCACTAATTTTAAACCATACCTATAATGGAGTCTCCTTTACACCTATCAAAATGCTGATAAAAAACCACTTTTCATTTACCTTTTGGGGGATGAAATGAATTTATTTAAAATGTATTTTTTGTAAGTATGTATTCCTTATTATAAGCTTCCAAAAAATTATAATTATAATTAAATTAAATTTTATTATTATATTTATTTTTCATTTCTTGTGAATGTAGGTTTTCCATCGAAAATCAAGCTCTCTATTCTACACATGTGGAAAAATATAAGATTATAAAATAAAAATAAAAAATGAGTTCACCAGATATTGAAGTCCTTGATCCAACAAAAAAAATAAAATTGAATTTTGATACATACAAAAAAAGTTACGCGTTATACGCTCGCACTATGTCTGAATTGTAATTGGTTTGACTTCGAAACTTGATTAAAGAAAAAATATTCAATACAAAACTATCTAACCAAGTGGAAGCACTAGACATCGGAGTTAAAAATCTAAATTTGAAAGAATTAGAATTTTATCCTTCATTGAAAAAAAGTTATGCGTTATACGGTGAGCGTTACTTTTAAAAAATGTTGTTTTTTGAAAAAAAATGTTTTCAAGGGAGATGGAAAAAGAAGTGCAATATTATTCCAATTTTTTTGAAAACAATACATTTATAATCTATAGACAAAACTTCATGAAACTCTAGTTTGCATCATCTTCAAATTCCTCACGGTTTAGCTGCTATAGGTGCCTGAAAGTGAAGATTTAGTTGAAAAAAATTAGTTCAGTGTCTAGTTTGGCCAAAAGTTGTAAACCACTATTGTGGGATCACCCATTATATGAGACAAAATCCCCTTTGTACTTGTTGAAGAAGATAGATCTCGCCATCCAAAGGGAATCTTTCATCATTATAGTAGCACCAACTATGAGCAAAACATCATCCATGGTCCTTCATCCTCACACTTTACTCTTTTTTCTTTTATCACTTTGTTCTTTGAGACCATCGCTCATTGCTACTTTTTCCTTTACCTCCATGAATGGATCTGTGATGCAAAAGAAACCAATGATGGGAGGAATATTCCATCAAATATCCCTAATTCCCCCATCGCTCATCGCCAATGTGTTCTCCATGCTTCAAAATGTAATTTTAATGCCTTGAGATGAAGCGATGGATATAAAGCTTAACTCTCCATTGCTCATCATTGATATTCATTTTCCTTTGCGTAATCCATCAATGATGTGAGCAACACATGCGATGAAATCTTGGATGTTAGATCAGATTTACTTCCCTTGCTTCCTTCATCACTCATCGCTAATAATAAAGTCCTTTAGAAGGGATTTCTAGAAATGCCTTGGACCCCAATGATGAGAACCTAATTAGCACTATCCATCGCTCATCACCGATTCACCTTTCAATAGCTGAATCACACTAGCGATGGAAGAAAAGTAGCGATAGTTCAAGATTTAGATTTAGCCACGTGTCCTAGCCATAGGATCAATGGTTATGGCGGGCTTCACTCCTAGTAGCAAATAGATTAGTGATACAACGCTTTGAAATAATAGAGCTACAACTTTCATCGCTCATTGCAAATCAGAAATGGACAATAGGAGACGATGCCCGACAATGATGAGCCAGTGATACAAAGGGTTAAAGTGTTATCACCCATCACCAATTTGGAACTGAGCATTATGGAAATTTGTGATACAAGACCTGCCAGCGATACAAAGCAAATGACTTCACATTGTGCATCGCTAATATGAAACTTGAGGTCCTTTATCTACCCACGATGTAAAGCAAATCTATGATACAAAGGAAAAATTTCATCGCTCATCACCAATACAAGGCTAGTGGTCATGAAGCAATGCATGATAAGTGATACACTGAGTGATAGGCCATGAATTAAATGGGAATAATTTGTATGTTCTCATGAGTTGTTTTAAAATGGAGATTGACTAGGACCATGTGGCAAAAAGTCATAAGACCTAACCCACGATAAAGACCTAGGAAAAAAGATGATTTAAAGGAAAATAATGATGTGGGAAATATTTCATGAAGGTTGTGAGACGGTAACCCTAGACATAAGGGACTAGTCAATACATAGATACTAAAGACTCAGGTTGTTTTTAAATGACCAAAAACTGACCACAACAAGTCAACTGTGAATTAGACCAAAAGAACAAGCATTAAAATGAAAGGGAAATATGCTAAGTAAAACCAACTACATAACATAAAACCCTAAACCCTTATGACAATATTTCAAACCCAGGCCACCCAAAACCAAGAAGCCAACCAAGTAAAGACATAAGATTAGTGGAACATGAAAATTTTAAGGGTTCCACCAAAATGTAACTGCCCAAAAGGAGAGTGCTATTGGGTGCATGAGGCACAACCTATGGCCATGCTTCATTTGTAATTAATGGGACATGTGTGGGAGTATATAAAAAAACTTGGATTAGAGTTTTGAGGGCAGCAAGTCATGACAAATGTTAGCAAAAAATTATATTTGTGTGGCTTGAAAAATGTAGGAAGAGCCGTGGGTACACGCAACAAAGGCTATGTAAAACAATAGTGGTAAAATGTGGAGAAAACATTGTTGCAAGTTGCAGTGGTCGTTGCAAGCTTTGTAAAGGTTATTTACTGGAATTTTAATATATATTGGACCCTCTTGTGGGAAAATGTAGCCCGGTTTTGGGTGAACCGTGTTAAATCTTTGTGTTGTCTTATTGTTACTATAATTTTCTGTGTTTTATTTTTCTATTTTATTGATCAAATATGCATTTAACTAATAGAAATCTGCCTTCTAACCCTAACAAGTGGTATCAGAGTGGGTTTGTGTTTAGTTATCCTCTATGGGAAGATCTCACGACTAAGTGGGAATCTCATGGTTGAGTGGGAGTTATGGCAGACGAGGGTAAGTTGAAGGTAGACAAATTTAATGGGTAGAACTATCAATTATGGAAGATGAAAATGGACTATCTCAATCAGAAGGATTTATGGCAACCATTCGAAACAAAATCCAAGAAACCGTCAACTATTTCTATTGAGAATTGGGATATTCTAGATAGAAAGGTACTTGGCAGTATTCGTTTATGTCTAGCATAATCGGTGGCATTTAATATTACAATAGCAAAGACAATTGGAGAGTTGATGCAAACCCTGGTAAAGTTATATGAAATTTTTTTGCTTCAAATAAGGTATTTCTTATGAAGCATTTATTTAATATGAAAATGATAGAAGGTGGGTTAGTTGTTGATAATTTAAATGAGTTTAATATGATTACCAATCAATTAACTTCTATAAATGTAAACTTTGATGAAGAAGTTAGGGCTATTTTGATTCTGTGTTCTTTTCCTGAAAGCTAGAATAGCTTGGTAATGGCTGTTAGTAATTATGTTTCTGGTTCAAATACATTGAAATTTGATGATGTTATTGGTATTATGAGTGAGAAAATTTGTAGGAAAAGCTTAGGTGGTTCGTCCAGATTAGGTAGTGTTTTGAATGCAGAAAGTAGGGGCAGAACAAAGGAAAAAGTAAAGAATTCTGGAGGTCATGGGAAGTCATGAGGAAAATCAAAGGACAAGAGGTCCAAATCTAGAGAGAAGGATTGTTGGTACTAGGGTAAGCCAGGCCATTTAAAGAAAGATTATTGGTCTCAAAAGAATAAAGAAGGAGATGAAAGGAAGGTAGTAAAGCAGAAAATGTGGTAAGTAATAAATTTGATGAGGATGTTTTGATTCTTTCCCTTGTAAATGTTGATGATTCTTGGGTGTTAGATTCAGGGGCTTCATTTCATGCTACACCCCATAGAAGTTACTTTCTTGATTATGTCCAAGGGGATTTTGGGCTGGTTTATTTGGGAAATAATGAACCTTGACATATTGTTGGAAAGGAAATCATTGGCTACTACCTGAGGTGAGGCATGTTCCAAGGTTAAGCATAAATTTAATTTTAGCAGGGAAACTAGATGATGAAGGTTGTGTTATTACATTTAGTGATAAAAATTGGAAGGTTGCAAAAGGTGTGAAAGTAGGCACCTTATATCGTTGTATAGGTCATACTATTCCTTCTACTTTAGCTATAGTAGATAAAAATCAAACAGGGAAGTTGTTGAAAAAAATAGCTACAACAGTTGTTGTGGGTTCTGTAACAGTTTCAGGAATAGTTGTTGCAAGTCAGCAGGTAGAAAATTAGATAGTTGCTATGGGTGAAATATCAGTGTGGCATAAAAGACTTAGGCACATGAATGAAAAAAGTATGAAAGTGCTTCATTCAAAGAAATTTTTACCAGGTATAAAATGTGTTAATATGGATTTCTGTGAAAGTTGTGTATGGAAAACAAAAGAGAGTTAGTTTTCTCAAAGATAGGAAGCAAAAGGAAGACGAGAAATTGGATCTTGTGCATACAAATGTATGGGGACTAGCTTAGGTATCTTCTCTCAATGGCTCTCAATATTATATTACTTTTATTAATGACGTAACTAGGAAGGTATGGATTTATTTCCTTAGGCATAAATCAAATGTTTTTAATTTTTTTTTAAAAAATGGAGAAGCTTAGTTTAGAATGAGATGAGGAAAAAGTTGAAATGTCTCAAATCTGATAATGGTAGTGAGTATTGCAGCAAAGAGTTTGAATATTATTGTTCCTCTAATGGTATTCATAGGTAAAAAATGGCTCCAAGGACTCCACAAGAAAATGGAGTGGTTGAGCGCATGAATAGGACAATAATGGAGCATGCAAGGAGTATCAGATTACATGTAGGGCTACCTTTAAACATGTGGGCAGAGTCTATTCATGTTGCTAGAGGTCCCTCTAGTCCTTTGGGTTGTGGTATTCTAGAGGAAGCATGGATAGGTAAGAAGGTGATTATTCTTTTCTCAAGACCTTCAATTGTGAAGCATTTGCACATGTATATTTTGAAAATAGAACCAAGCTAGAAGCTAAGTCAAATAAATGTATATTTTTTGGATATGGAATTGATAAATTTGGTTAATAGGCTTTGAGATTTTGAAAATAAAAAAATTGTAAGAAGCAGGGATGTCATATTTAATGAGAAGGTGTAGTACAAAGATCAATTGCATCAACATGAGAAGAAAGAAAATGATTATGTAGTGCTAGATGACACTCCCAACATCAATGTTCCTATGGTTCCTCATGCTCTGTAACAACAACAAAAATACCACAAAATCTAGTGAATGTTAGCTTCAAGGATAAGTAGACCTCTGGAAAGATATTCTCCCTCTTTGTATTCTATTTTATTAATTGATGCTGGTGAAAGAGAATGTTATGATGAAGCTATGCAGGTGGATGTCAAGGTTCAGTAGGAGCATGGAATGGAAGAAGAAATGGACTCCTTGCCGAAAAATCAAACTTGGGAATTATGCAAGTTGCTTGCATGTAAAAAGACTTTACCAAATAAATAGGTTTACAGGCTGAAAGAGGAAGATGGAGGTAAGAAAAGATTTAAATCTAGGTTAGTTGTAAAGGGATTTGCATAGAAAAAGGCATTGATTTTGATGAAATCTTTTCTCTAGTTGTTAAAATGACTTTTATTTGTATTGTTTTAAGTATTGTGGCTATTGAATATTTGCATTTAAAACAAATTAATGTTAAAACCACCTTTCTCCATGGTAATTTGGAAGATGAAATATATATGGAACAACCACAAGGATTTGAGGTCAAAGGTAATGAGAAATTGGTGTGCAGATTGAAGAAAATTTTATATGTCTGAGCAAGGCTACAACTGGTGTAATTTAGACCATTGTGTTTATTTTAATAGGTTAGATGATGATAGCTACATTATTTTATGTTTATATGTTGATGATATGCTTGTAGAAAGGTCTAACATGGATCACATAAGGGGGTTAAAACAACAATTAGCAAATTCATTTTCTATGAAGGATTTTGGGGCAGCAAAATAAATCGTTGGCATGAATATTACCAAAGATAGGAAAAGAAGAAAATTATTTTTATCTCAAACTGATTATGTTGCTAAGGTGTTGCAAATATTTCATATGGAGAATGCAAAATCTATCAACACACTTTTTCGTAGTCATTTCAAATTGACTAAGGATATGTGTCAAAAAACACAAGAGGAGGAAGGAAAAATATCCAAGGTACCATATGCTTCAATTGTAAGCAGTTTAATGTATGCCATGGTATGCACGAGATCAGATATTGTACATGCCATAGGTATATGAGTAATCCCAGATTTGATCATTGGAATGCAGTAAAATGAATTCTTAGGTATTTGAGAGGTGCATCCAATAAATGTTTATGTTTTGGGGGCTCTAAAATTGATACATGTTGACTCAGATTTGATAGGGGATATAAATACCAGGCGAAGTACCATAGGTTATGTATTTACAATTGGTGGGACAATAGTGAGTTGGATATCTTAGTTGTAAAAGGTGGTTTCTTTATCTACCATGGAGACAGAGTATGTAGCTGGAACAGAGGCAAGCAAAGAGATAATATGGCTGCAACTTTTCATGGAAGAGTTGGGAAAATAGCAGGCTGAAAGTTACTTGTTTATGAACAGTTAGAGTGCTATACATCTTGCAAAGAATTATGCCTTGCACTAAAAAAAAACACATACAACTGAGATATCATTTTATTTGATCGGTGTTGGAGGATGTACATGTAAGGTTGGAAAAGATTCATATGGATGCCAATCTAGTAGATATGTTTACAAAGGAAATGAAAAGGGATAAGCTGAGCTCCTCTTCAACTTTGGTTGGCCTTCAAGGTTGAATTTAAGTAAAATAGAATAGTAGGGTCCAAGGTTTTGATTTCCAATGGGAGTTGTAGGAGCAACAGTGTTACGATTAGTCTCCAAGTGGGAGATGGTATGGAGTGGAGTCTGATCATTCTCCAAGTGGGAGATTGTTGTGTTATGGAGACCAATCAAACACAGACACAAAATCATCATATTACTTTCATTAAATAATTTTTTCTACACTTATTAAATATTTATGCTACACTTGTATCTAAAAGGATGGTTACAAACAAATATTAAATGTTGGAAATGTATAGTTACAATATTTTAATATAAAGTTATAAGACGGTTGGAAATACTAAATGTAACTTCCCAAAAGGAGAGTGTTATTTGGTGCATGAGACACAACCAATGGCCACACCTCATTTATAATTAATGGGGCATGTGTAGGAGTATATAAAAACACTTGGATTGGAGTTTTGAGGGAAATAGTTCGTGAAAAACGTTAGCAAAAAATTACAGTTTTGTGGCTGGAAAAATGCAGGAAGAGCCATGGGTACACACAACAAAGGTTGTGTAAAAACATAAATGGTAAATTGTGGAGAAAAACATTGCTATGATTGCAGTGGTTGTTGGAAGCTTTGTAAAATTTATTTACACCAAGTTTAATATATATTGGACCCTCTTGTTGGTGGATGTAGTCCAGTTTTGGGTGAACCACATTAAATATTTGTGTTGTCTTATTGCTGCTATAATTTTGTGTGTGTTATATTTCTCTGTTTTATTGATAAAATATGCATTTAACTAATAGAAATATGCCATCTAACCCTAACAATCTTCTCCCTAAGTTGCACTTAAGGGGGTGTTGGTGTGAATATAGTATTACAACCTAGTAATTTATTTCACTAGGTAATTAGGAGACTTATTTGTTGGAATTATTGCCTCAATCTCACAAGCTGAAACCTCTGAGAAAGCATGGTCGCTGTGACATTCCTGTTGTCTGCCTGATTTGCTAGTTGATCCTGACTATCGCTGTGACCTCCTGAATGTCTTGGCGATCGACATCTGAAACCTTTGGTGTAACCTGGACTGTCGGAATGATGTCTCGGTGATGATAGGAAGTCTTGCTAATATCGGCATGACCTTTGGTCTATCTGGCCAATGTGGTAATTGGTATGACTTGCTCCTATCGATATGAAGTCTTGGCGACTGGGAAATTTCTGGCCGACTGGATAGTCTGACGGGTTTACTTTCGGTGTGACCTGGTGTGTTCGGTGTAACCCTCTGCCGAGTGGGTTGGTCTCACCAATGGTTATACACTAGGAGTCTTCGGAGTGACATAAGGGTTCGCTATGAACTCTTGGCGACAGGGAGAAGTCACACTGATAAGATTTCACTTGGAGTCTTCGAGGTAACACAGAGGCATTGCTATGAAGTCTTGGCGATGGGCGTTTGTCTCACTGACGGTGTGGGATGTGTTTGGAATGACTCCTAGCGAAAGGTGGGCTCAAGGTAACCTAGAGACTTCGGTGTGAAGTCTTGGCGATAGGTGTTGGTCTCACAAATGGTTGTGTGACTTCGGTGTAACATAAGAGGCTTGGTGTAACCTCTTGGTGATAGTGGTATGTCTGGCCAACAAAGCAACATGTGATCGGGTGTTTTCGGTGAGACTCCTAGCGAATGGAGTCATCGGAGAAACACAAAGGCTTCGGTATGAAGTCTCAGAGAATGTGGAATGTTTGGCCGACAAAAGTCTTCGGGGTGAAATGTGAACATCAGTGTGATGTCTTGGCGAAGAGTGATTGTCTTTCCAATGGGAAACTTGATGTCGGTATGACTCTTGGCGACTGCTCGATGTACGGTATAACATAAAGGCTCGGTATGATCTCTTAGCGAAGGTGGTAATTCTTGGCGACTGTTGGGAATTTTAGAGTGACCTTTGAACATCGGTATGATGTCTCATCAAATGGCGATTGTATCGCCGATGAGAATGCTAAGGTTGATGTGACTTGGGAACTTCAGTATGATGTCTTGGCGAGAGCAACAAGTCTTAGCGATAGCTTTTTGGACTCGGTGTAACATCTTGCCAATAGTGATAACTCTTGGCGATAATGACGATCTGGTCATGTGGCATCAAGGAGACATGGTTAGTGTCTCACCAACATGCGACACAAGTTGATCGTTGCTGACCGAGTGAAGACTATCATATGTGGTGGCTCGTGGACCAATCAGAGGAAGTGATATTCAAATGGTTGGCGGTTAGATTTTTGCAGCAGTTGCCTGAACTGTCTGCAAGGAAAAATTTACACTAGAAGTGGAAACATCTACGATGCTGAGCTAGATGATCGACCGTTGTGATCCGAAAGTTGGAAAAGAATGATTTCATAGAGCCTATTGAGAACAAATGTATATATGTATGCATTGGACGTTCTGAAGAGAGTGTACAGAAAAGAGTCGAGAGCCAGAGAGAGAATGATAGAGAGGACCGAATGGCTAGCCGAAAGGCCAAAGCCATGAGGCCGAGGTAGAGAGTGAGAGAGGCAGAGTTTTGCTACTGGAATCTCTCCTGGCCATGAATGCCATGGTTGATCTCTTAGGGAGAGTTGCTGCCAGTTGTATCCAGAATGAACAAGATGTAATCTTTGAAAAGGCTATGAGCCTGAAATTGTATTGTAACCGTTTGTTGTTGAATAATACAATGGATCGATCTTTGGAGTGTGGGGTTTTTTATCTGAAAGGATTTTCCCCACGTAAATTTGTTTGTTCTAGTTTTTGTCTCATCTTTCATGTCTATTGGTTCTTGTTGTAGAATCTGTTAATGCATGCTGTTGAATTTACATGTGCTTCTCTCAAAAGGATCAATGTGGGAAATAAAATGTGTCTGTTTCCAATTTAGGACATAGTTGTACGTGTCTTTGAGGCAACCTAATCGAAATTAAAGTTACCGAAGGCACTACTGTTTGGAGTTATCATTAGATGCCCCATCCATTTTTCCCCTACAAGTGGTATCAGAGCCATCTTCTGGTTGTTGGTTCGGGGTGTTTCTCTTGTGAAGATTTCTCAGTTTGTTAGGCTAGAGGAAATCTAGAGGAATCATCTAATTTAATTGATCCTTTGGTGAGTGGAAGTCTTGTGATATTCAGAGACAACTTGCAACTTGAAGGATGGTCAAGATGGAAAAGGGGATTGATCATGTTGTTTTGTTGTGATATGTAACTCCTTGTTGGTAGTGGTATAACCTTGGTGTATGAGGTGGATTTTCTTACTCTGTGGCTGTGTAGTAGTAAAGCTTTCATATTGGGTGTCTGTGTGATAGGATCCTGGGTGATATGGAGAAGCCTAGTTTGTTTCTTAGCCCTAGAAGAGAGTGCTTATGCTAGGTGGTGTTTCTTGGTGTTGGAAGGCACGGTTTCCTATTAACCTCGAATACATAAAGGCTATGAAGTTAATCATTAGATGATTTGCAAGCTTCTTGAATAGCTTTTCTCTTTTCTCGGATGCATGTACATATT
This sequence comes from Sequoia sempervirens, assembly GCA_007258455.2. Taxonomy (NCBI): domain Eukaryota; kingdom Viridiplantae; phylum Streptophyta; class Pinopsida; order Cupressales; family Cupressaceae; genus Sequoia; species Sequoia sempervirens. Next base: position 69,170 of record VDFB02002006.1, read on the forward strand.
GGTGGTTTAGATTTGGCCTAAAAGGGGCTTGGATTTTCTGAACTGTTGTTTCCTTTTTAAGGATGCTTTGTACTTGCATGACTCTGTGGTTTTGCAGGTTTTACACAGTTAAGCAAAACTTGTGGTTATGTGGAGCTGTTGTTAAGCTATTTTCTAGATCCTGGCTTTTGGGGTGTTACTGGATGAGATAGTTGCAGTTCTGCATGCATGCTTTGTGCATGGTTTGAGAAGGTGTGTTTTCTTCTCTGCATGGGATTGTTGGTACGTGATTTGTCACTCAACATTCTTGTGGAGATGCTTATGGGTTCCTTGATTATGGTGCTCGTTGTGGACATGATTGGCAAATTAGATTTGGCATAATCTAGTGTTTGAGTCATGTTGTCAATGTGGTGTTTCTCTTTGATATCTTAGTGTTGTAGTTTCCAATGTGATAATGGGTTTTCATGTTCGATGTTTGTGATCTACGAGTTATGCAGTTGGTGGATTAGCTACCCATTGGCTGTAGTGTAATAACTTGGATGTGGACTATCTTTATCCATGAGGTTGATTCTTTGCATGTGCAAACTTGTTAGCTGGCCTTGTTTGTGGTCACTTGTGCATTGGTGTGATTGATTTGAGATGAGAGGATGGATACTATTGAGTACCTAAATAGTCGATTATGGGAACCTGTAGCAGGTGGTCATGATGCTTGGAGAGCTCGGGTGTCATGTTTCAGTGGGAGCTCTAGCAGTGACTGTGGATTCACCACTTGGTGGTGAATGGTCTTCTTTAGTGTTGCAGATGTTTCTTGGTAGAGCTCTTAGATCCTATTGTTGCAGAAGGGTTCTTTCGCATTTTCATGGACATTAATTGAAGATGTGCAACATCTTGGATCCATGGAGGACGCTTGGAGTCTTTGGCTAGGTGTTGGTGGTGCTTGACAGGTGATGTTGGTTTTGAGTCTGTTTGATTTATGCCATGGTATACTCTTGTTTGTGTACTGGAGTTTTGGCATTGTGCATTGTACTTGGGACTATGGTGAAGTCACCTAAAGCATAGTATCTCCTAAGGGGATGTGTAGATCATGATGTCATGATAAGTTCCTGATTTAGATGATTGGAGCTTTGACAATGGTCTGGTAATTCTTTGTGTATTAGGTGCTTTGATTATTTGCTTGATACTTTGTGATAGTGCAGTAATGCAGTTGAAGTTTAGCATGAGATGATCAATTTCTAGTACTCATTGATACATGAAGAATAAGGTGAGGCTATTTTTCTCTTATGAGAGAAGTATTGTTGCTTGTTACTCTTGTTAAAGTTTTTTAGCAGAAAGTCCGAGAAGCCTACACCTTGGTTGAATGTGAGTTCAATAAGAGACCTATGAGGAGATTGCTCTTGGATTAGTCATGATGACTTGTATCTTGAAGGATTATTCTCGTTCCCACTCTTGGTCTACTTGGAAGTTTATCTGAAAGGTATTTGGCCCATTGTATTTTTTAGAGGTGTTTTATTAAGTTCACTTTCATGATATGGATCTTGAATTGTTGTCTAATGGTTCTGGAGGATTCATAGTGAAAGTTGTACAGTTTTGTTTTATCTCCTTGTTGCTAATGAGAATTGGTAGGAGATGTTGTATGGGATGATTTCCTGAAATGGGGAATGAAGTAGTTTGATCTTCTTTAAGAAGATTACATCCATTTTTTTTAAAGTCAGTTTGATCTTGGTGATTGAGTGAATGGATGTTGTTAAGGTTTTTCTTTTGGGATGTGAAGAAGATCATTCTTGACACAGCTGGCTGTTAGAAATGTATGTAGGAGGATGTTCTATAGGAGGATGATGTGCAATGTTTCTCTCTATGGCCGTGATGGTTTGTGGTGAGAGAAATGTGTCTTGTAGCATTTTTTTGTAGGTTGTGCATATCATTGTGGATATTTCCTTGGTACTACATGGTTACATTTTCTATGTGATGTTATTGGTAGAATTGCAATGCCTTTTGATCTTTCAGATCTGGATTACTCAGGCAGTGGGAGTTTCTGTATGTGTCTTGTCATCTTAGACTGGTTGGCACTTGGAGCTTGTATTTGCTATTGATGAGTTGGTTCTAATTTGGCATAAGTTTACTAATGTTGATACCTGTTGAGGTATGAGTGATTGGATGGAATAGCATGAGCTGTGAGTGCTATTTTTCAGTCACATGGTTTTATCAGTTGGATGGAAGCAATCAGTCTGATTGTTGTTCTAATTGATGTTTTTTATCTTGTTTCTAGAGAATGACTTCACTGTTGTGCTATGTTTGAAGATTTGAAGTTGATATTGCTTCTGTATAGCGTTTTGAGCACAGTGAAGTGGTAGCAATATCTCATTGTTGATATCACTGGGATCTTTTGGTTGTGTTCATTGGAATGGTGCTTATTCACCTTGGCTTGAATCTTTCTTCCATAGGTGGCATGTTGGAAGATGATAGGGATTGTTGCCTGAATGGTGGACATCTTGGATGTTGGAGCATGAGAGCATGTTTGAGGTCTATGTGGTTTCCTAGAAGGCCGTGATCAGTTGCTTTGTTGGACAGTGAGTTGCAGTTGGATGCCTGGTCTTTGTTGCAGAGTGTCTGGTGGACTATTATCTCTAGAAGCTTGTTGGTCAGGTGTCTTGAGTGTTACGGGGTCTGAACTGGTGGAGCTAGTGTGTTCCTAGTTTTTGGTTGCTTTGGAGGTTCCTGTGTGATCTTCATCAAGTGGGAGATTGTTGGAATTATTGCCTCAATCTCACAGGCTAAAACCTCTAAGAAAGCATGGTCGCTGTGACATTCCTGTTGTCTAGCCGATCTGCTAGTTGATCCTGACTATCGCTATGACCTCTTGAATGTCTTGTTGATCAACATCTAAAACCTTCAGCGTAACCTGGACTATCAGAATGATGTCTCAGCGATGATAGGAAGTCTTGTCAATATCGGCATGACCTTTGGTCTATCTGGCCGATGTGGTAATCGGTATGACTTGTTCCTATCGGTATGAAGTCTTGGCGACTAGAAGATGTCTAGACGACTGGATAGTTCGATGGGTTTACTTTCAGTGTAACCCTTTACCGAGTGGGTTGGTCTCACTGACGGTTATACACTAGGATTCTTCAAAGTCACATAAGGGTTCACTATGAATTCTTGGCGATATGGAGAAGTCACACCAATAAGCTTTCACTTGGAGTCTTCAGGGTAACACGGAGGCATCGCTATGAAGTCTTGGTGATGGGCATTTGTCTCACTGATGGTGTGGGATGTGTTCAACATGACTCCTAGAGAAAGGTGGGCTTGGGGTAACTTGGAGACTTCGGTGTGAAGTCTTGGCGATAGGTGTTGGTCTCGCCGATGGCTGTGTGACTTCGGTGTAACATAAGAGGCTCGGTGTAACCTCTTGGAAACAGTGGTATGTCTAGCCAACAAAGCAACATGTGATCGGGTTTTTTTGGTGATACTCCTAGCGAATGGAGTCATCGAAGAAACACAAAGGCTTCAGTATGAAGTCTCAGCGAATGTGGAATGTCTGGCCAACAGAAGTCTTCAGGGTGAAATGTGAACATCGGTGTGATGTCTTGGAAAAGAGCGATTGTCTTGCTGATGGGAAACCTGATGTCGGTATGACTCTTGGCGACTGCTCGGTGTTTGGTATAACATAAAGGCTCGGTATGATCTCTCAACGAAGGCGGTAAGTTTTTCCGACTATTGGACATTTTAGAGTGACCTTTGAACATCGGTATGATATCTCATCGAATGGCGATTGTCTCGCAGATGAGAATGCTGAGGTCGATGTGACTTGGGAACTTCAGTATGATGTCTTGGCAAGAGCAACAAGTCTTAGCGATAGCTTTCTAAACTTGGTGTAACATCTTGCCGATAGTGATAACTCTTGGCGATAATGATGATCTGGTCTTGTGGCATCAGGGAGACATGGTTAGTGTCTCACCGACATGCAACACAAGTTGATCATTTCTAACCGAGTGAATACTATCCTATGTGGTGGCTCGTGGACCAATTAGAGGAAGTGATATTCAAATGGTTGGCGGTTGGATTTTTGCAGCAATTGCCTGAACTATCTGCAAGGAAAAATCTACACCGAAAGTGGAAACATCTACGATGTTGAGCTGGATGATCGACCGTTGTGATCCGATAGTTGGAAAAGAATGATTTCATAGAGCCTGTTGAGAACGAATGCATATATGTATGCATTGGACGTTCTGAAGAGAGTGTACAGAAAAGAGCCGAGAGCCAGAGAGAGAATGATAGAGAGGACTGAATGGCTGGCCAAAAGGTCAAAACCATGAGGTCGAGGCAGAGAGTGAGAGGTATATTTTTGCTATTGGAATCTCTCCTGACCATGAATGCCATGGTTGATCTCTCAAGGAGAGTTGCTACCAGTTGTATCCAAAATGAACAAGAAGTAATCTCTGAAAAGGCTATGAGCCTGAAATTGTATTGTAATCGTTTGTTGCTGAATAATACAATGGATCGATCTTTAGAGTGTGGGGTTTTTTATCTGAAAGGATTTTCCCCTCATAAATCTGTTTGTTCTAGTTTTTGTCTCATCTTTCATGTCTGTTGGTTCTTGTTGTAGAATCTGTTAATGCATGTTGTTGAATTTACATGTGCTTCTCTCAAAAGATCAATGTGGGAAATAAATTGTGTCTGTTTCCGCTTTAGGACATAGTTGTACGTGTCTTTGAGGCAACCTAATCAAAATTAAAGTTACCGAAGGTACTACTGTTTGGATTTATCATTAGATGCCCCATCCATTTTTCCCTTACATTATTCAAATGTTAAGTTTACTTAGGATATAATATTATTTCAAGAACTTATCTTATCTAGCTTTATTGCATGATTCCTAGGTAGTTAGGTTGTTAGTTGCCACATCTCATAGGATTAAGACATATGTCACAATCATGTTCAATCCTATTCCTCACCTTCCCTATAAAAGGAAGGTCATTGTACACAAATGTAGTATACTTCATACCTCATCATCATTTTGATAGGTCTTAATATCAAGCAAGCTCATATTCTTGCATACTCTCTTGTAGAAGGTTTTCATTGTTTTTGTAGGTGGTCTTGGGTATTGAGCTAATCTTCAGCTCTTACATGATATTAGAGCATTCTATACTATCTCTTACATATATGTCTTGATTCAAGGAGATGACTTCTTGATTTTTGATCTTCACATTATTAAGCTTCATCATAAGTTACATTATCTTTATTTGAGCCTTTTACTTTACCAAAATTTTTGATGGGTAACAGCACATACATTAGTGTTTAAGGGAAAGGATATATTGGCATGAGATGAAAATTTTCATGATGTACTATGTGTTCCATCCTCTTCAACCAATCTCCTTTCCATATATTTGATACACATAATGGTGTAGTGAATAGTTTTGAGTTTACACTTCATTTTATGATCATTTGGGACTTGTATATTAATTAACTAGAACCTATTTAGGTCCTATTCACAATGGTAATTAAGTTTACTTAGGGTACATTTAGGATACTTATCTCTTTATGTCTCATTTCATATGACTATGACACATGTAATATCCTTTTATGTATCATTAATCTATTTTATCATAATATTATTTTTCATCCATTATCATTCAATACAATCACTCGTTGAACTCTCTTGTGGAAGGTCAATTTTTGGTATTGCAAGTGATCCATAGATCTTGAGTTCATCATTGAATTGTATAAGGAGATGGTGTGATGAACCTTAGGAACTAAAATTTTAACCATCATATTAATGGTTGCATGGGTCACCTTCTTTTTCCATTGTTGGAAGTACATATGAGTCCACTCTTTTAGGATGAAAATTTTATTTGGGTGAGAAAAAAACCATTAGGTAGTTGTAGGGTCTTATCAAGTCATTAATGGTGCTCTAAATAATGCAAGGAGGTAGCTAGCAGTGAATAGTGCAAAATATGGGAGTTTCAAAGTTTAGGGGATTAGGGGTTAGGAATACTTCATGCTTTAGGAAAATAGGAAAGAGAATCACCACAACTCTGACTTTGATATGAAGGAAGTTATTAGGAGTTGGGGACTAAAGATAGAAAGTAATTCATCCTTGAAGGAATATGAATAAAAAATTTTAAACTTGAAATATCCATAAGGTAAAACAATGAAGAGCATTAGGGATTAGAGTTCATGGATGTTTATTATCTTGTACTAGATTAGAGGGATTTTTGCATCTTCAATTCTAATAAAGCACATGGAATAAATCTTGGAAGTTGAGGATTAGGGATCGAGGAGACCAAGGAAACTATATAGTTGAGAAAAGGGATTTTCAAACTGACTTCAAAAGATAACTTAGTGTCAAGTGCAAAGTTTTAGGGAGTTAGGGTTTAGATGAAAATCATATTGGTACGAGGAAGTCTAAAAATTTGATAAGGAAAATGGATGAAAGCAAGGAACACATGAAATGTATGTCAAAATAGACACAAGCACAAACCTCAAAAGATTAAACAACACAAGTCCCCACACTTAGACCTTCTAATATTTACAACAACCAACACATTGATAAACACATAGGGAACAACAAAGGACAACACTTGGATAAAATTGACAAAGGGAATACCCACTAGACTCTCTCAAATTAGTTATAAATGGTGGGTGAACAAGGTCAAAAGTGAAACATGAGATCATAACAAATAGGAATGATATACACCAAAATGGGGCACCAAGAAAGTCCTTGACAAGTTCAAGAGAAATCCTCAAAATCTTATTTTCAAATTCAATGGGAAGGACATCTTAGGACAACTTTCCTAGCATAGACTAACTCACAAGGTGTGAACCCTATTATAATATTCCACATAGTTTTGTATTCCCATATAACTTCCAAAAGGTGTGTTCCTAATCATGACAATGTAGAGCTACCAATTTTAGTAAGAATGCATTCCGATCTCATTTTTGTGAACTTAACTTGGCCATTAAATTATGGATGATAGGGAGTAGCTTCTTATGTCATAGTCTAGATTCAAAAACAAGGGTTTCCATCAAATAATATGTGAACAATGGGCCTTGATTACTAGATATTTTTCTTGAGACTCCATAGAGTGTGAAGATTTCCTTATATAAAAACTAGAACATATTCATCTCTTGCACACATCAAATCTTTCACTTTTCCCATTTAGTTAAGTAGTACATGCACACTTATGTGTACTCCTTATGATTGGATGGTGGATCATGGGTGCTATAAAATCTATTCCCCAATAATTAAATGGTTCCAACACTAGATTTGGATACATGGCATCTCATCTGATCTTGTTGACATCCCTATTCTTTGACATTGATCACACTGATATGTATATAGAATGGAATCCTTATGTATTGTAGGGAAATTGTATCTAGTGGTCACCACCTTGGAGGCTATCCTCCTGGCTAAAAAATGCCCCCCATAGGGTTCATAATGACAACAATGGAGGATGTCAATGAACTCATCTTTCTAATATACCATT
>VDFB02002007.1:0-80166 GCA_007258455.2 Sequoia sempervirens
CTCATAAGCAGTTTGATCTTGTCTCTATTCAGCTGCTCAGTTTCTTGTCTTTATTTGATTCTCAATTTCCTTTAATATTGAACTTCTTGTCTTTTCCTGGACTTGCTTTAGTCTTTGGGCAGCGCTTGAGATTATCTTCCCGATTCCTCTTTAATATTATTGATCGAATTCCCTTTTGTTATTGTATGTAGCCTTTGTCTTATTTGAATGAACATTCAATCCTTGTTTAATTCAGTTGGCGTCTCTTACAAAATCCGCCTCTCCTCAAATTGTCCCTTGATCGATGATTATTCCCCATAGATGAATCCTTTTGACCTTGGACTGATCTCCCTTATATGGCTGATCAAGAGTTTTGATCTAGGACGTGCCTCTCCATGCGTAGCTTCTTTGGTTAGGAATCGCTTCAAGGCATGGGTCGGCTCCTTTGACCAATTTCAAAATAGGGTGACTGCTATTATGCTTAGTAATAGGCTTTCTTTTATTTAGCATTTTATATATTATATTTTGTATTTTATTTTATTTATTTATTTTATCTCTTCTTTCCTATTTTATATGTTATATATTCTTTTTTTATGAAATTACATCTACTAGTTTAAAATATAGACTATTATTTTATGATGTTTATAAATTGCACTTACTGTTACAATATCGGTTATTCTATAATATAATTATAATACTTATTTATGATAATGGTTAAATTGTTAATATTATAATTATAATATTATCTTATGATAATTATAATTATATTTAAGTTGCAATTACTGTATTTAGATTTTGATCGTATTTCGATACATTTGGAGTAACCATTTTGGGGAACATGACACCAATCTTGACATAAGCACTCGGCATACCGATGTGAATTTCTTCAAGGTTGTAGCAGGAAATCTAAAGGATAGAGTGCTTAAAGATGGAGAGGATAAAGTAGCCCTTAAGGCTGAAAATCTACAACTCTGACAATATGTTTCTAATCTACTCCACGACACCTCACAGGCCACTCTTTTGCTTCCATAGGTTCTAGAGTCATCGGCTGATCAGCACCAGTTGAGACAATTGGTTATATATGGGAAGCATATGCGGGATTGGATAGAGGAGTTCATCATCAAGGGCAGATTTGTGCTTTCAGAGATGTATTTTGAGATATAATGCCCATGATCTGCGTCAAGGGATTCAAGGGTTTGAGCAAGGAATGGCAGAGGTGAAACTAATGCATGAGATGATTATTTCAGATTTGAAGACAGTATATGATTCAGTAATTGCAAAAGAACGCAAGAGACAGATTCTTTCATGGACAGAACATCTCTTCAAGGTGAAAACTTATGAAAGAATATCTGAAGAACTAGTTGAATATAGACAGAAGGTTGTTGATGTCCTCAGATTCATGTGTATTTGTTTCACAAATCCCTTGTCGTTATCGTGGTGATGACGGTGGTTTCATTGAGCTTGATGAAGTGCAAGTCGAGTTCCAGAATCTTGTTCATGATAGTTTCAACAGTGATCTTGTTGCTGGAAAGATGAGTCAAATTGCCTTGATGTTGACAAGATTCGATAAAGCAATTGATGAGGTTAAACATTTTCTAAGTTCAATTGCAAAAGGCGAGGAAATCCTGGAAAAGCAAAATATCGCTTTAGATAGTATCTGTTTTACCCCAAATTAAAAGTTTTGCCACTTAGGCATTTTGAAGAAATGGTCAAAAGTCTTGTTAAAAACTGTCAAAAGGTCGGAAAATTGAGACTTGCATGTCATGCATGTTGCTCAAAAACTCAAAATTTTCAAAATTCGAGGATTTGGGTCTGCTCAAAGCGAGGTTTTCTACAAAACCTAGATCTTAGTTTTTCTTCCCTAAATTTTAGGAAATTTTCTAAAAATAGAAAGTTTCTAAAAATAGACTTTTTCTGGGTTTTTTTGGGTTTCTTCTCAAATGGATGTTGGCAAAATTTTCTAAAAATAGAAAGTTTGGCTTCTAGGGTTCAAACTAATTTTGATTGGCTTAAAATACTTCCTCATTAGGCTAGTTCAGTCAAAATCGTCAAAAGATCAGTTTTGCCCTAGTGGGTCTATTTTGCTTTTTCAGAAGCTAAAATGGGAGCTCCAAGGTCATCAATGGAGGTTGCTCAATTGCCAAGTGATAGATTCAGAGTCTCAAGCACTGTACAGATCAAGAAGCGACAGAAGATGATCGAGGAACAAAGAATGAAGGAGGGAAGCTGGAAAATCTTGAAAATTGCAAAATTTTGACTAAGTCTGGAAACTCTAGGCGCCCCTGCCCAGTCAAGGCACCTAGACACTCATGCCTTAGAAATTTTTTCAGTCTCTGGCAATCAAAACAATGGTGAGCACGAGGAACGAGGGGAAAGTTGAAAATTTCAAATAAAATTCTAACACTGCACAGTAAAGGCGCCCCTACTAGCCAGCGGCGCCCAGTCTTTCAAGGCACCAGTTGATGGAGTTAGGGTTTGTGCACCCAGACAATGTTGCTCATAATTCAATAGGCTCTGCAGTGAATCTATCAGGTCCATCAAATCAATTAGTCATTCGGAATTATGGATTGAATGGAAAAGTTTCATCAAAGGGCAAGAATGCAAATCATGAAAATCTCAAAAATATTCTATCTCTGAGATCTTTGGGCACCCTAGGTAGCCAGGGGCGCCTAGGGTTTTGTCCACCTGATTCAAAGATTAGGGTTTGCAAATATGACCATTATCTTCAGAATTATGCCAGCTATCTAGTGGATGTCTCAGCTCAATCATCAGATTCACCTAACTCTTGCAGTTTCAGATCAAACGAAGGGCATAGCATGAGGTTTCAAGTTTGAAAGATGAAAATGACAGTCTATAGAGTTTGGGTGCCCTAGCTAGCTAGGGGTGCCCAGGCTTTTGAGGGGCTAAAAGAGGCAATTAGGGTTTGTAATCTCCAACATTTCTTCAGATTCCAGCAAGCTCTCCAACGAAATCAACGATGGACTCAGAAGATTAGCCAGTCATCAGATATTGCAGATCAAACAGGTAGAGAAAGTCAAAAGAAAGAAACACAGAAAAAACTAACTCTGGCAAGTTTGGGCGCCTCAGCTAGCTAGGGGTGCCCAACCTTTTGGCTCATTAGATGCAGTTTTCAAGGCAAGTCACTTCCAGAAGACCCCCCTCAGAATCAATCAGGCTATCCAACAAATCCAACAGTCAGTTCATCGGACCTCCAAAACAGCCAAATATTCAGATTCAACAAGGAGTTCATTTGAAGGTCAGAAAGCATTATGAAATTGAAATTCAAGAAAAATGGCTAACACTGGGAGCCATGGGCGCACTAGCTAGCCAGGGGCGCCCATGATTTTGGGGGTCCAAATGATGTTTTTAGCAGACGTTGCCTCCAGAACAACCTTCTCCAATTTGATCAGGCTCCGCAACGAGATCATCAACTAGTTTATAGGATCAATCTGGCGTTCGAAAATCAAGATCAAACTAAGGTCAAAATCAAGTAAAAAGTTGAGAATTTCAAAGAATGGCTAAGTTTGCCAAGAGGGGCGTCCAAGTTTTCATGCCTTAGAGAAAATTTTCCCAATTTCATCTTTCAACATTGAAAAAAGTGTCTACGTTCGATGAATCTGGCTCAAGATTGGCTTTGAAAGATTTAAAATTAGAGAATTAAAGAGGGTTTTATCCTAAAAACCTACTTAAGGACTTTGCATTCATTATTCACAGATTTTTGCAGGTGGCGTCCAAGAGCAAGAGAGGAGAAACATAAAAATTTTCTTCACATCAAGATTTGGAGGCCAAAACTTGTTGCTTTTTCAGAGTTCTTCATATTTTCTAGATCAGCTCACACAGAGGCTCCCTTTTTCATGCTTTTATTTTTCCGAGGCATCAATTTTCAGAAGAAGGGGGTCATCTTTTTCAATTTTCAGCAATTTGGGTCAGCTTGGTTCATGATTCTCTACAACTTTGGAAAAATTTATATTTTTCAAGAAACTGCTTTTTTCACGCATGTCCAAGAAATCTTTAGTATTTTCAAAATCTGATCAATTGGGTTCATCCAAAACGTGATTCTCTACAAAACCTAGCTCTCAACTTTTTTTTAGGAAAAATTCAAAATTTAGGGTTTCTGCTTTTTCAACCAACCATCGACAATTTTCAAAATATGGCGATATGGGTCTCTTTGCAACGAGATTCTACACAAAACCCATATCTCAGAATATTTTTGAAAAATCTGCCCTTTTGAAAAAGAAAAGTTAGCAAAGCTATTTTTAGCTTTTGTGCAAAACTTGTCTGAGCATAGTTGAGTTTACTGTCAAAATTTAAGTTTTTCAATATGCAGTACTCTCCCATGGAATTCAAAACCAAGTCGGTATTGTATCATGATTTCATCAAAACTTTTGAGATTGACTTGCATCATATCAATCCAGTGTTCGATTTGCGTGCTTTGGAAGATGCAAGAAATGTTGCAGTCAAACATCTTACAAAGAATGTCAGAGGAATGATTGTAACAAGGAATGATCACATGCAGGGTAAAAAAGATATGTTGAAGCAAGATGATATATTTATAAAAGGTCATCATTCTAGTTGCAAAGCTGCCGATGTTAACAAAATTTGATAAAGCAGCTGAAGATGTCAAAGAGTTTCTAGGTTCAATTGTAGAAGGCGAGGAAATCTTGTAAAAGCGGAATATGGCTTTGGATAGTATCAACGCTCCTGATAGAGAGGAAGTTTCCAGCTTTTTGGTGGATGTGGTTGAGATTTAAAGCAGCAGTTAACTCAATGCTTTCTCCCAACTTTCTTTCCATTCTTATCTCATGCTTTCTTTCTATTCTTGTCTCGTGCTTATCCATTCTTTGGAGGAGAAAGAATCAAGTCGTAATAGTGGGCACTATGCTTGTGTTTTTTGCTTTCATAGGTTGTTAGATAGTTATCTTGTTTTAGTTTTAGAAATAAAGCTTGCATGTTGGCAAGTCTTGTTGTAAAAGCAAGGAGATTTTAGGGTTCCCTACTCCTTTGCTTGTGTCTAAATAAGGGCAGCCTTGCCCATTTTTCTTTAACCGTGCTTGTGATAACAAAACGCTGAGCCTACTAGTGTCTTCTAATTGTTATTCAGTATTGTTCACTTAGTGTAAGAGCAAGCTTGTATGCCTCCTTTAGCTGCAAGATATTGTTCAGTTCATGTGTTACTTGTGTCAATGTATTCTGGTTGATCGCTAAGCTATAAACCTATTATTGCTACAATCCTGCTATTGCAGAAGTGTAATCTTTGTTACTTGAAATTTGAGAAAATAAAATCTTATGCCTGCTTTGTTGCTCTGATCTACTGTCTCAGATTTCCATCTTATGTGTTCTGCTTATATAATCTTTATTTCAGCTTGCATTGAAAGTAGAGCAGATGTGCGTTGGAAGAAAGTTTGTTTAAGTATTTGTGTCAAAGAATCATTCCTTGTTCATTTTTTACTCTCAAGTTCTTAGTTTACTTGAGCGGTTAGAAACGTCATTTGAGTAGGCTTAGTCGTAGTTGAAATTCAAAAGAGAAATCTCAGCTATGGCGCTAGAGTTGTATAACCTTGTGTTCTTAACTGAACAAAAAGATTGGCAAATTAGTTTTAGTTTACATTCTTTAAGCAACATCAGCAAAGAGGGAGCTTCCCTTCCTAATTCGAAGAGCAGTTTATCTGTGCATAGCTGTCCATTTCTAATTTGCATTCCAGAGATGCGAATTGAAATGCCAACAGTATCAACGCTCCTGATAGAGAGGCAGTTTCCAGCTTTTTGGCAGATGTAGTTGAGATTTAAAGCATCAATGAACTTGATGCTTTCACCGAGCTTTCTTTCTATTCTTGTCTCATTCTTATCCATTCTTTGTGAAAGAGAGAGAATCAAGTTGTAATAGTTGGCACTTTCCCTATTTTTTTGTTTTCATGGTTGTTAGATAGTTATCTTGTTTTAGATTTAGAAATAAAGCTTGGATGTTGGCAAGTCTTGTTGTAAAAGCAAAGAGATTTTAGAGTTCCCTACTCCTCTGCTTGTGTATAAATAAGGGCAGCCTTGCCCATTTTTCTTTAACCGTTATTGTGATAGCAAATTGCTGAGCCTACTTTGCCTACAAGTTGTTATTTAGTGTCTATTCACTTAGTGTAAAAGCAAGTTTGCATGCCTATCTTTTGCTGCAAGATATTGTTCAATTTATGTGATTTGTGTCAACTGTATTCTGTTTTGATTGCAAAACTGTAAGCCTGTTATTGCTACAATCTTGCTGTCCCAAAAGTTTAATTGTTTCAGAAATTTAAGAAAGGAAATCTTATGCCTGCTTTACTGCTTTGATCTACTCTCTTAAGTTTTGTTTTATATGTTCTGCTTAGATAATCTTTATTTCAACTTGCATCGAAAAGTACAATGAGTCTTCAGGTGTGCGTTGAGAGAAAGTTTGTTTAAGTATCTGTGTCAAAGATCATTCCTTGTTTACTTTTAACTCTCAAGCTTTGAATTTACTTGAGTTGATAAAAGCGTCAATAGAGTAGGCTTAGTCATAGTTGAAATTCAAAAAGAAAAAATCTCAACTACGACGCTAGAGTTTTATAACCTTGTGCTCTTAGCTGAGAACAAAAAGATTGGGAAATTAGTTTAGTTTACTTTCTTTAAGCATCATCAACAAAGAGGGAGCTTCCCCTCCTAATTCGAAGAGTAGTTTATCTGTGCATAGTTGTCCGTTTCTAATCCGCATTCCAGAGGTGCGAATTGAAATGCCAACAATTTTTTTGGCACCCACTGTGGAGTATGAGGCATAAAACTTCAAGAAAGCTTACGCTTTATTACACGGGAATGACTCTCTGGTGTCCTATTGCTCCTATTCAACAGCCTAATCTTGCACTTGCTATCATTCAACCAAATTTCAAGTTCATTGAAGGAGAGCAAATGGACATCATCAACAGCTTGAGGAGTTTCATATTTGAGAAGAAAGAAACCCCTGCTTAGTGGAGAAACGCTGCTACCATTCTAGACGAAGAGGAAAGGAAAGCCGACCTTGTAGCCGGAAGACCTGTACTACCACCTCCCTCATGGAATTAGACAATCCTGGCTTACAAAGTTTATACGAGGAGAAAAAATCCACTCTTTCAAGGAGACACAAACACTAATACAAATCCTTTCCTTCCACAAACGCACCCTACAGAAGTTGGAGAGCCATCCAACGCAGTACCTGAGATCAAAGAAGAACTTGAAGTCAAGCAAGAGGAACTTTTTATCCAACCAGAAGCGATGGGTGATAACAATGATCCTAATAACCGCAATCGGAGACGAGCACCCCCGTTGCCTTGGGGTAATCAAATTGGACCTTTGGCTTTGGAGGCAAATCATGAACTACCTAAAGGGTGAAGAAAACACTTTCCATTGTTTCACAGCAATGGAACTCAACATCCTGATGATCATATTTCAGTCTTCTCAACGGATTGCGCCGTTTTGCATGTGGCACATGAAGACATTGTTGTGTGTCTCTTTGTTGAGACCCTTGTGGGAAATGCTACCGAATGGTTCAACCACCTAGAGTCAAGCTGCATAAGAAACTGGGCAACCATGAGTGAAAAGTTCTTGGCAAGATTCAAGCCCGCTAAAGATAGTCACCGATTGTTTGCCCAACTTTCCAATTCAAAGATGGAGGTCAATGAACCAATGAAAGAATTCATGGTAAGGTTTAATTGCCTGGTCATATGTCCTTCACATACACTCAATCCGTCACCTGAAATTCTGCTGAGTAGTTTCATAGATGCTCTTCTATCTGAGATAGCCTTCTTCCTAAGATTGGCTAATGAAACGGAATTAGAGAATGCACAACAGTGTGCCATAGAGATTGAGGACAACATGATTACTTCTGACAAGATGAAGACGGATGCTATGAGGCCTTTAGTTTAGAGTTTTGCAGACCCACTGCTACAAAAGATGGCCAATGAAATGACCATTCTCAAGAGGTAGTTGCCTACTCAACGTGTACTAGCCTACTCAGCCTGCACCACTTGCATTGCCCGCATCGCAATCGTATCAACCTCAGCAACCTTATCAACCTCAACAACCGTATCAACCAAGGAGAAAAAAATTTCATCCTTACAACAATTATAGGTCTCGGGGGCCAGCTCCACCAAAGCAAACGACTGAAAATACACAAAATGCAGTATTTTGCTCCTTTCACGAGATCGATACACATACTGGATCCACATGTCCTGAAAACTTGAGGATGAATCAGATCATGTGTAATGTCCCCTTTCAGGTTTATCTTAAAGTTTTGTCTTTACCCTTCTTGATTAAGATAATCAATATATCCAAAATCAATAATTTATTGCTAAATTCCCAATCCTATTAAAAATTACTTTCAAAGCAAAGTACCACCCTCTAAGTTGCTGTAATGTCCCCATATTAGCTATACACCCTTCAGTGACTAATAGCCTATTTCCAAAAGCCCGTAGGCTTGTCAGAGGTAAAAATTAGGGTTTCCTATCTTGTTGGGGTTCTGAAGCATTTTGGAAGGTTTGCACGTTAGAGTTTCTGATGCATGTCTAGTGGAGTTTTTTGGGTTTTTGGAGAGGTTTAGATTGGTGTGACATGCATCTCTATTTGGCAACCGTTTCCGGAACTTGCTATTTTTAGCCAACACATTGGAGTTTCGAGTTTTGGATTGCGGATTCTTTTTGGGTTTTCAGAGAGCTTTGCAGTGGTATGACATGCAATGGCATTGGACAACTTTTCAGAATTTACTATTTTTAGTAAATTCTATTTCTAGCAGTGCCATCTTGGGTAGTGTTGATGCGTGTTTTATGACACACCAAACATCAGAATAAAATGCCCAAAGACACTCTATCCTCTCTTGAAAAACCACCGTGTATGCTAAGATTGCGAGAAGATCATATGGCGATTCCAAGGTTTCTTTAGTCGGGTCTCGACGTGTGGATAAGCTCAATGGCCGTTGTGATATGCTGGTAATGAACAAGGGGACTTACATAAGAAAATCTTCACAAGTTTAGGGCTTAGGGAATTTATCATTGAAGGCTCTCAATTAGGACTTTCAATTGTGGATCTCAAAAAATGGCAAAAAGGACAAGGGTTCAGGAGAATCTAGTCTATGCCTAAGAACTCAAGAGACAATAAAGACTCGGTGAAGAGGATAAACCACACTTTGTTTCGCCTCCTGCAGGACAACATACGCAAAATGGGTGCAATCTTCAAGGGTTGTGAGAATAATTTTCAAACCTCGAATGAGGCTGAAGTTAAGTTTCCACAATTAAGAGCTCAGGCTAACTTTACGCATCGAATGCAAATCATCCATTCGAAGAAAGTATGAGCTACACTTCACCATTGAATCAATATGATCAATCTCTCATTCAATTAACCAACTTTCAAAGCAAATTCTACCTAATCTAACTTTAACTTTAATCTATGGCGGAAGATAATATGCAACCTCGCTTACTATTCAACAATAAGAAGTTATTCAAGGCAAATCATGCTCAAGAGCTTTTATCATTCAAAATAGTCTCAATGCGACAATTCACATATTCTGTCTCCACACAAATGAAAATGAGAGAGCACTAGTTTATATAGAGCCTCAAAAATGAAATGAAGGGCCGAGATTAAAACAAGATTAACGGCCAAGATTATTACAACCAAACCCTAATTAGGGTTTCCCAAAATAACAAGAGTCAACTATCAGAAATCAATCAGAAAAGTGGCAGTTCCAGCTATAATCTAGGAGAGGCGTCCTTATCCATCTGAGTAGCATTGTGCTTGGCGAATCTGGACACTACGGCAATGACCTCCTCCATCGTGACAGGTGGCAACATGCTGATCCGGAATTCAAGTCCGTCCAACTTCTCAGCACATTTAGCAAAAGTACCTTCCCAATCTGCCTCCTGCTTCTCAAAATCCTTTCGAATGGATGAGAGTCTTGCCACTCTCGCAAAGTCCTGTCTCAAAAAGGGTCCAGTGGTCGAGAAGAAAGTTTCTTGAACTTTATGCTTCAATTTCTCCAGCTGCATGTCGTTCTCCCGGATGATCTCACGGTCGAACACCTCTGTAGTTGTCATGTAAATCTTCTCCTGAATTTTCCTGACATGTTCCTCAATTCCAAGCCCATCTACTTTTGCCTTCTCCAAGACTTCTTCTCGTATAGTCACTGCCCAAAACCAGTGATGAAAATCATATGCTGCCCCTGCAGCAATCACTCTTTTATCAACCAACTCCTCTCTTGGAGCGCTCTTCAAGACTCTAAGGCTTGGAATAAGCCTTTCCTGCATATCCGGGATACCTTCCCATGCCTCCGCCATATCCATCAATCTGGAAAGAAATGAAGAAGTTCGTCCATAAGCAAGTGCCAACTTCTCCATGAACAAGGCCGCTTCTGTGCCTTCACTTGCCATCCAGTCCTGAGCTTCCTTGGCCGTCACCATTCCGTGCTCGACTTCCTTGGTCATCTCCTGTGATGAATTGAGGAGAGGAGGAACAGTCGCATTGCCCTGATCAAGTGGCTGGGTCAAATGCTGTATATATTCTTTAAGACGTTTGACCTCCTTTTTATACTCCTTCTTGGCCACTTCCTTCTCCAGTCTCGCTTTGATGGTCGAGACGGAATTATCTAACTCCTCTACTTCTTGACCTTTCGAGGTCGGGCCAAGGTCAACGGTGGTTATAGCATACTCCTGAGGAGTGATCTCGTCTTGTGGCTTGTCTACCGTAGGTATTGCAATATGCACGGAACGGTTGCCTGTCTCATTCCTCTGAATGGTGGAGAACTTCTTGGCAGGGTTCTTGATGGCGACTTGTTCTAATCTTGCCAAGAAATCGGCAGTATCATCCTCCTCCTCTTGTTGAGCCTCAGCAGGTACCTGAACTTTCATTCTCTCCAACAGCCACTCTGGAATGGTCGACTGCTCAATCCCATCCTCTACCTGAACCTCATCTTCATTCGGAACATCCATAACTTCCCTGAGAGCGGAAATCATTCCCTCCTCGAAGTCATTGTTCCGTGCTTCGATCTCATTGTCTGAACCTAAGATCTCTGTGCCTGTTGGTGACGCAGGCTCCTCATCATCTAGCTGAATAGGTTCATCATTTATTTCCTGAGCTGCAGGAGGTTCAAGCATTTCTACCAAGGAATCGTCAATAGTAGCTACCAACTCGTCAATATTCCTGGATACCGCTAACCGAGAAGGTTCTCCTTTATGCCTCTTGGAAACAGGCTCAACACTTGGCATTATTTCCTTCCTTTTTTCTCCAATTCCGACCAAGTCCTAATGGGATGCACCAGCATTAGAAGAATATGACTCTGACTCACTCAGTAGGTCATATGTGAGCGTGATTCCTTTCTGTCTCAATTCTTGGGCATGATAATCAACCCACCATTGAGAGTATTTAGTCACCGGCCTCATTAAGGTTGCCAGGTCTGCGTGCTCCGGTTCTGACCACTTCACTGGAGGGAGAGGTCGGCTTTCCTCGAAGCGTGGCTGGACGTGGTTTCCATCATCTTGTAGCTGGTCAGGCACTCGGCAGAACTCAATTGTCCTCATGAAATCTAGTGGCATTCTGGACCACATTTTCCGCCTCACTTCATACTCATCGGCAGCATTTGCCCAGAAATCTTCCAGTTCCATCCTGTGCTTGTACTTTCTCCCTTCCACTGTCCGAATGTTATGATGTGGGTCATAGTTGACCCTGGACTTGTAGGCCGTGAAAGGATACCATTGGATCTCCAACCTTGCACTCTCAGCTGCCTGTGCTGATGGACAATACTCTAACATGTTCCCGATGAAGAATGGGAATGTGACGGACGCCTTCTTGGATGGCCTCTGAATATTCTGATACTCTTCCAACTGTCTCAAGACTTCGAGCAAGATCATCCGATTGGTCGGATAGATGGGCAATTTATAGGGATTTCCAGTGAATCCCTGGATCCTGACATATGTGAATTTAGGGAACTGGATGAACCAAGACCCGTATTTACTGATAAGACTTTTCGCCTCGTGGCTCAACCTCTGATGCACTCCTCCTTGAAGCTTTCTGGTAATGTGCATTAGGAAGGCATCATGTACCCTCCTGAAGTGAGTCTTCTCCTTCGATTGGAGCTGAGGATAACAATCGTAAGGCCTGAGTTCGTTCTCCCGGTTGCCAATTTTGCCCTTGTAGATCAACCCTGGATACTTGTATGATCTGGCCAACAGGTATATCACATAGTTCGAATTTTGCCCTTGCAGATCAACCCTGGATACTTGTATGATCTGGCCAACAGGTATATCACATATGAACTCATATGAAAAGACTTGGTCTCTTCGAGGTTGATCAGTTGCTCATGAAGGTTGTCACTTATCATCCGTGACCAGTTGAACATTTTGACTCCAGAGGTGATCTCATCTATAAAATAGTACATCCAACTCTCGAAGAAGGCGCCTTGAGGGTTACCAGCTATTCTGTTCAGCATTAGTACAATATCCCCAAAATCTTCCTTGAAGTCCGTTCGGCGAGGCCTCTTGGGCAACTTCTTGATTGAAGGCTTAGGCTTGTCCATCCACACCTTGTTGACTGTTGTGGCGCACAAATCTGGTTGGCTGTCATACAATCTTTTAGCTTCTTCCTTGGTCTTATAGACCGTTCGTGAATGCTCTGGGATGCCGAAGGTCTCCTGGATTGCAACTTCGCCCAAGTGTGCCAAGACTCTTCCGTCAGGCGCGATGATCTGTCTCTTCTGAGCGTCATAGTGGAGAGCACATTCCACCATTAATTCCGCACAATCCATTGCCGGTGGGAATCCAGCTGCTTGAAATATTCCGTTTCTGACCATCCGTTTGGCTATTGCTGTGGGAAGCCCTTTCTGCCCGTACACTCTTTTCTTGAACTCATCAAAGTCGACGTGCACGAGATCAGTGTCCACGACATTC
The DNA here is from genome assembly GCA_007258455.2 of Sequoia sempervirens. NCBI lineage: Eukaryota > Viridiplantae > Streptophyta > Pinopsida > Cupressales > Cupressaceae > Sequoia > Sequoia sempervirens. The sequence continues at coordinate 12,882 of VDFB02002007.1, forward strand.
TTCCATTTTGAAATGACCTTGGTCTCTTTCTGAGCACCCTTGCTAGCAAACTTCATTTTCAGCTTCTTTGATGGTTCGCCTGCCGTGGTCGTCAACCTGCAGTCATAAAATTAACATTAATACCAAGACTTTTTCAAATAATTAAATCTCGTGCCTTGGACTCTAAAATTGACTTTCAGCTGGTTAAATAATTAAATTATCACGAAAAAGCAAGCTGAAAGTGACTTGGATGAAATTGAAAATTCTGCCAGAACTCCGTCAAGATGAGAGGACATAAAAGAGATAGCAAATTTATTTGACCGAACACCAAACCTCAGTGAAGAACTGTCGAATGCAAATCAGATTTAAAAATCTGATTTTTAGAAGAAAAAGTGCGCCCCTCTTCACAGAAGAATTTCAGCTTTCAATAAATCTCTTTTCCTTTCCTGCGAAAAAAATTCTCCAACATAACACTGCTCCTCTCTCTGGGAAAATTCGACTTTTCCTGTTGACCAATTAATTGCCTGATAATTTCGAGAAAGATTAAATTTCTCTTCAGCTGTGTGTGAAGAAATGAGTTGCTGAAACTCATTATAATGCTGAAGGATTGAATTCGATTTAGCAACTGCCATATTCTTTCTCGATCTCGATTTGTCTTCTTTTGATTAAACAGGCAAGTTTCCTTTTATGTTTCGACAAGAATCAGTCTCGAGCTTATCCAAGCAAATCCTACTGATCTTCAAAAATTCGATTTTTTATTTATTTAATGTTTATCTTTGATTTTTCGGATTTTTAAATAAACATTAAATATTTAATTAAATTCATGGTGAATTTAATTTTTCTTGTCGGATTTCATCTCTGCCTGGCGTAGTCTGGCAAATTTTTTTGTCCAAGGCATTTCAAATAGTTGAAAATTAATTATTAAAATATTAAAAATATTTTAATTAATTCCAACCCGTTCGTTTTGGACCCATGGCTATTTCGATTTTTCCTTTGTTTTTCTTGGCTAAGAGTTTATTTTCCAATTTTATCCTTAATTTCGTCTAGCCAAACCAAAATTTAAGCCATTCCGTCGAAAATTTTATTGCCAGATCCCTATTTTTCTTTACCGAGGCGAGATTTTAATAGCACTGAGCCTATTTTGTTCTACCAAAGTCAAATTTTCTCTTGCTCAGTCGAATTTTTCTAGGCAAAATCCTTGCCTGGATGTCTTCATTGGGCGAATTTCCTTGACGCTTGACATATTCTTTCTTCTTCTGGCCAAGGACGAGCCTTCCTTTCTCTTTGCCTTGTGCGTTTTTCTTCGTCCGAAATTGTCAAATTTTCAACCTTTTCTCCATACTTAGGCAAATTTTATCTCTTTTCCACCTTTGAGTTAGGCACATTTCATTTTATTTCTTGCCAAATCCCAACTTCCTCTGGCATATGTCCTTTCAAACTTGGCACTTATCCTCTTGAGAATGCCAAGATACTTAGCCAAAATCTTCATTTTTCACCCCTTTAGCCTCCATACTTAGGCAAATATTCGAACTTTTCTTTGGACTTGGCATTAACACTTAGCCAAAAATCATTCTTTTCCCTCTTCATGTGCTTAGGCGGACTTCCTTAACACCTTGGACAAATATTGCGGACTTCTTTGACACCTTGCTAGCCTCTTCAAGTGTATGGCGGACTTCATAAGTCTTTTGGACGAGCCTCTTGGATGTCCCTCTTTTCTAGGGTGGATTTCCTTAACACTTTAGCATTTTATTCCTTTGGAAAGGATTCTCCACCTTTTTAGGCCTTCACACTTAGCTAAATTTCGAAATTTCATCCTCTAGGCACCAAACACTTAGCAAAAATTTTGATTTTCCTTCATTTTACATGCCTAGGCGGACTTTGGAAGGGTCAAGGATGTCAAGGGCGGACTTTAGAGGTCTTTAGCACATGCAGGGCGGACTTTAGATGGTGTTAGGACAAGTCCTCAAGCATATGGCGGACTTTGGAAGATGCTTGGACAAGGATGGCGGACTTTAGAAGGGATTAGGATGTCAAGGGCGGACTTTGAAGGATGCAAGGATGTATCTTCAAGATGCATGGTGGACTTTAGAGCTGTCAAGGATGAGCTTGGGCAGACTTCAAGACTTTTTGGACGTCCCTCTTGGCATATGGCGGACTTTGAAAGGTCCAAGGATGAGCATCCTTATGCTGGGCGGACTTTGGAAGATCCAAGGATATCAAGGGCGGACTTTGAAGGATGCAAGGATGTTAAGGGCGGACTTTGAAGGATGCAAGGATGTTAAGGGCGGACTTCAAGACCTCTTAGGATATGCATCTTGAGTGCTGGGCGGACTCCATGACTTCCAGATTTTCACAAACTTCATCTTTCATCCTTCTTCCATGGCGAATTTCTGACTTGAACAAATTTTCACAAATTTTACCATTTAAGAGCTGATTTTTTATGATTTTGCCTCAGATCTGCTTGATCTTGAACTGGTTTTGACTGATTTTTCCAGATTTTGAACGTTTTTGGTCTGATTTTCATGCTTTTTGACCCTTTTTTCCAGATTTTTCAATAATTTTGCAATTTTTCTCTTTGATTTTCTAAGAGTTCTATTGAGTTTTTCGAACTTCTGAGTGCGTTTTCAGAACTCGGGACCTTTCTAAAAATAGAAACATTCCAAAAATAGAAACTTTCTAAAAATAGAAAAAGCAAACCCTAAAAAATAGGGAACCTTGTTTGGTCTGAAAATGCCAAAAATGAAAAATCAAAAAAAGCAACTTTTCCTAAAAAATAGGAAGTCTCAGAATTGGCCGAATTCACAGTCGATCTTCGTTTCCTGGGCCTTCTGAGCGCTTCCATGACGTCTACGCCCTGATTCAATCATGAATTATTGACTTGGCTTGGGTAACTCTCGGCAAACTGACCTGAAACTCTTAGCAAAGTGATCTCACGAAACCGTTGCAAGGAGATAGAACCCTAAAAACTAACAGGCAACTGGGGGTCCCCATCAGCGATGGGGCGATGTGTGAAAAGGTCACAACAGGTAGTGGCATCAGTAGTCAGCTCAGTTTCCATTTTGGGCAGTGCAGTTTGGAGCATAATTGGCTTTCAACATTTTGAGGCTCATTTTGGTGAAATGATTTATTTTAAGTCATTAATGTTTTAAAATTCTTATTAGGCCCCATGGCCTGGATTAATGACTTAATATTGTTTTAAACGGGGGCCATTAAGGGAGGACGCCTCATGAAGGAATTAAACAAATTAAACATTTAAATGTTTAATACTTCCCTAAGGAAACTTGGACGCCAAAATGAAAAGGAGAAAAAGGTGAATTAAATGTTTTAAAATTTAACAAAGTAAAATGGGCATCCCTTTTGGAGGAAGATGGAAAGCCAACAGTCATCTTCAATTCTATAAAAGCAAGCCATTGCTCATTCATTTCTCATCTCTGGAAAATTATATCGAAATGTTGTTGGATTGAATTCAAAACCCAGCTAAGGGGAAGCTTAGCAATTTTACACTATTCTGCGGGCCTGAAACTATGGTTCCCTAGATGGTCAATTGGGAGTGTGCTTCATTCAGAAGTGCATATTGTGCATCAGTGTTGAAGAATCTTGATGTTATTTTTAGTTTATAGCTTGCTGGTTCAGTCATGGCTGAAGGACGTTTTTGATTGCAGCTCTTCATACGATTCAATTTTCATTGTGGGTATTGGCTCAAACTCTTCCTATGCTTGAGGCGACCCTATCTATGCAATTTGAGGATTTATGGTGAAGAATTGGATTTTATCTTGAAGTTCACCCCTTAGGAAGGCTGTACCATTGCTGGGCTTGCATTGGGATGTGTGCACAATTAATATTCAAGGTTTTGTTTCCATTTCAGAGATGAGAATTGGGTGCCTTGCTCCCTAGAAGTTGTTGCAATCACTTTCAAATCATTTGGAGGAGTTTGGTTGAATTAGTGAGCATTTTGGTGTTTCATAGATTGTTGTTACAGAATTTAAGTTTGCTGTTTTGTCATATCAGATTTACATCAGTTCAGATTTTGGGTTGTATTTTCAATATTTGAGAGATTATAATTGTGGGAAACTATCGTCTATCATTGTGCTTTGTTAATATTGTAAACACTTGTAATATTGCAGTTATTTTGATATTGTAAGACTGTAAACAATAGTACTGTTCCAGTCATTTAATTGCTGCATTTACTAGTGTTAATTGTTCACATATTGTAACCCCTGGATGGTTTACCGCCAGTGTGGAGAAAAGAATAATCAAGTCTCTCATATCTCACCTGGCGAATCCCCACTGCTGAGTGGATGCCTACTGGAAAGCGGATGAATCTTTCATCGTTGTAATTTCTTTTCCCCCCACTGAACAAGTGGTTGTGTGGATTCCTTATGGTCGGTTCTCCGCCTGCTTCATATCAGTATTGTTCACTTTTTTAGTTTGGTTGCTAATGACCCCTTCCCATATGCTATCACCTCGCCTCACAAAGGATCTTGGTGAACATTCTTGGCGAAGGTTACATTCAGTTTGATTATCCTTTGGAAGCTAACGCTAACCAATTGGCGTAGTGTTGGCTTGTGTTGTGAAAATTCAAAGAAAAAATTCGTTGGCATATTTTAGTGGTATCAAAGTAGATGATCCTGCCATCCTGTTGACCAGTGCTTCATGTTTAGGCAGATGAGCAACAGTGATCTCCGGTATTGCACCCAAAGTTAGAACAGATTCTAGTTCAGCTCCTTGTGGTATCCAGAAGTTGGCAGTTAGGCATGGCTAATGAAGAAGAGATAAAGTTGGCAGAGACTCTCTATATGGCTGGTAAAAGACTTGACAAAGAATTTCAGTGAAGGGAAAATGAAGAGAACATACTTCATTTGTTAGAACAATGTTTGAGACAAGTGAAACAATCACTTTCTAAGGAAATACAGTTGGCGTTAGCACCTGCAGTGACTCTTTTGAATCAACCCTAATGGTTGGGGCATCCAGATGAAGAAACCAAGCTGCTGATTTCTTCTTGCTTCATGCAGATGATAAGAATTGTGATTCCCTAGATGCCCTATAATATTGAAACCATGAAGATCATATTAAATATGATAGTGGAGAGTTTTCAAGATTTGGATGAAACCGGAAGTAGTTTGTTTTCAAAAAGAGTTGTTGTTTTAAAGACATTTTCAAAAGTAAGAACTTGCATCCTTCTGATAGATTTGGAGATGGAAAATCAGATTTACCATTTGTTCAATTATCTCTTCACTTCAACTTGGAGTGAGCGGGAAGAGGGAGTGTTTGTAGCTGTTAAGAATGTTCTAATTGACACTATCAAAGAAACTGATTCTCTTCTCGAAAGTGTCCAATCCCTTCTCAAGAATGCTTATGAACGTGAAGAGCAGATTTCCCCTACTGCTGATTTGTTAGTCAATGAAATTTTTAGTCAGTGTGAAGAAAAGTTGAAACCATTTTTGAAGAAGACTATTGAGAACAAAGAGGAGATTTCTGAAGCTAAAGAGGGGAATGAAAATTGGAACCCCTTTGAATTCATAGCAAATGTTTAGAGGGCATCTACGGATTTGCTTTCATCCATGCATTCAATAGAAGAAAGCCATATGTCTACAACAATTTTTGAAACACATGAAGAATCCGGGCATTCTGTAGAAGAATGTAATGTGACTAAAGATGCCACAAGTGCAGATGCAAATGAAGGAGTAGCTTAGTTAGAAGAAGATACTTGTTCAACTAGTGAGTTGCTTCTTCACAATTTCGGAGAATGCTGGTTTGAAAGTCAAGCTAAAGAGGAGAAGGAGAAAGAGGAAGCTGAAGTCTCTTCCCACTTTAAAACTGATTTGACCAATTTCCTTGAATCATGTGTAGAAGACAACATGGGAGGTGAAGCTTCTTGTAGTTATAAGGCAGATTTCTCTTCACCTGAAGCCAAATTAAGACAGAAGGCTAAGGAATTGGAAGACACTATGGATGGAATGATGAAGACTGTCCATCACATGCGAAACAAGTTGAGAAGTGTTGACGTGGTTTTTGAGACCGCACCAACACAGAACAAAGTTTCCCAACGGATACTCTATTCTCTCTTGATCAAAGTATTCAGCATGCTAAGATTGCGAGTAAGTTCATGCTTTCAACTCCAAGGTTCCTTAAATGCGAATAGACCCAGTTTGGTTGATGTGTATTGCTGTGTTCTTACGAGGGGACTTACGTAATTGTTCAGACTTCTTGCAGTTAGCAGCCGGTATATGATTTGAAGGGGATTCTTGTACGTATGATTTGGCAATGTAGTACGTTTTCCTAAAGCTAATCAGAAATATGCGGAAAGTAAAGAGTATAGGGCCTAAGAAACTTGTACACCTACTCTAAATGCAGGATATGTGGAACTTAGTTTTGGCAGATTTCAACCGAATTTCACCTAGCCTCACGGCGGACAGCCTCAGTAAAATTGGTGCAATCTTCAAAGGGATAGCGAAAGATGTTCAAATTATGATTCAACATACATACACCATCACAACGACGCATATAAGCATGCAAACCACAATTGAAGTTAAACTCAAGATAATGTCCAGTTGACCACGCAAGGCGAACTTATCATCAACAAGCCGCTAGTGGTATGGAATGAAAGAAGCTACCTCAACAAAAATGCCACACATCAAAGTAAACTACTTGCATGAAAATTACGCTACTTGGATACGAAAGGAAGAAGAGACCTTGCTAGCTATTCATGACAAGACGAATTCCACCATCAATGAAAAGATCTATTATCATGAAAAGTATTACACAACAATCTCCACAAAAGTTTTCAAAGGGAAAACTTTCTTTCTTCTCCACTATGCAAAATGTCTACAATGCTCTACTATCTAACTCTAGCTCTATCTCAATTCTGGCTCTGATCTAATCTCCTGTTCTAATGTAATACAAATGAGGGGGACTCTCCCTTTATATAGCTAGCCCAGTCCCAAAAGACGGCTAGGGTTACAATCAATAGAGTGGCCAGAATCGTGCCACCTCAGCCCTAACCCTAAAAACTGTCAAAATAGGGAGTGGTACATTAAATGAATCAAAGATTCCCACTCACTCCCAAAATAGTAAATGTAATAAATGCCCATATTCAGTCTTCTAGAAGATCCTCGTCCAGTAGTGCATTCCCATTTGCCTTCTCTCTGGCTGCAAACTCAACAAATCTGCCAAGTACAACCTCAACCTCCTGAACTGAAATAGGTGGAATGCAATCTAACTGAAACTCTAACACCGTGACTGAATGCTCATGCCTTGCACAAGATTTTCTCCAGGCAATCAAGGAGTCTTGCGTGTTCTGGATCAAAGTGGAGAAAGTGGAAGTATTCTGAACTCCATCTATGATATTGGCCATAGCTTTATGTACCCTAGCTGAATCTGCCTGTGTCGCATCGAAGAAGCCACGCCCCGTGATAGCCGAAGAATACCATCTAGAGAAGTCATACCTGTCATTCTCCTGAATGACACCTCCATCAATCAACAAATGCAATGGCACATGCCTCAATACCTCAAGACGCTGAATAACTTTGCTCTGATAGATAGAAGCATCACCCCAAGCGTGATCCACTGCATCCATTCGTGTCAAAATACTAGAGGCCTGCTGAAAAGCAGAAGCAAGGTCCTCCATAAACTTTTCTGTCTCGACACGAACTCCTGTGACCCACTTATCTGCCTCCTGTGCCATTTTTCCCAACTCCATCAAGCCGCTGATCGACTCTCTAGGTATCTCTGCTGGAGGCTCTATAACTGGAATATCCTGCCCTCGAGAACGAGACAGCTGCTACATATATCCGATTAAAGCCTTGTGTTCTCTTTTCAACCTTTTATATTTTCCTTCTTTCTTGAATAATCTATCTTTGAGGGCAAGGAAGGAGTTATCACACTCTTCTATAATTTGCGCTCCAGTAGGGCGTCCCAAATCTAGAGTCGTGACCACATAATTCTCAGGTACTGCCTCATTTCGGTCACACTCAACTCGTGGCACAGCTACATGAAGGGTACGGGAACCATCCTCTTCAGTGGATATCTTTGAAAACTTTCTTGCTTTCTTCTTCTGTGAAGGTGCATTGATCCTGTTCAAAAACTCTTCAATCTCAACTGCTGGATCAATCTCCTCACTGGGGCTTCTTCTCATTCTATCCTTAAGCCAATCGGGCACATCATACTGTATATCAAAGGGCTGCTGCTCCTGTGCCTCGACTTCTCTAACCTGCTCAACCTCTACATCATTCTGGCGAGGCCCATCGTCCTCAAGTGGCTGAGTGTCACCTGACACTATATCATCATCATCGTTCATGGCCGCCTCTAATTCCTGCTGAAACCGAGGGTCGTAATAGTCCCCTCATCATCCTGCTGATCAACCCTAACAGGTGCGTTGACACTGGCCAACCGACTCTCTCCGTGGAGGTCAATATCATTCTGTACTACTTGCACCTGATTCAGTGCATTCCTCTGATCAGCAAACAAAGAGACCTCCTGTATACTTGGAGAACGTGTCTCCAATGGTGATGCAGCTGTAACTCGTGGAGGCTCTGGCTGAGTGGGCTCCTATCGAACTAGTTCTTTCTTTCTGGGCTCTGGACCTCTTGTAATCTGCTTCTTTCTGCCAGTAGTGGGCGTCCTGTGATCTCCCATCATATTGTAAGTCAAAGCAATTGACCTACTCTTCAACCTGCTTACCCGTCTATCAACCCACGCTCTAGTGAAAGTCAGGACAGGGATAGAAAGTGTATCCAAATCAGCAATCTCAGGCTCTGACCAATCTGGAGGTGGAAGTGGAGTATCTCTAACTGCTGCATAGTCCGGATGGACAACATCCATATCTTTGTTCACCTGGTCTGGAACCGGCACAACTTCACACTCCCTGATCAGAGTAATAGGCAATCGAGAAAACATCATTTTCCTCACTTCAATCTCATCTACTGCATCAGCCCAATAATCCTCTATGGTGGCCTTATGCTTAAACTCCTCTGACAGTACCCACTTGATGTTATGATGTGGATCGTAGTGCTGTCGGCTAGTGTGGTATGAGAAATGATAAAATTGAAGTTCACTTTCAGCCTCTCTAGCTGCCTGTATTGAGGGACACACCTCATCCGAGTTGCCCATGACAACTGGAAATTCTACCCCTCCCTTCTTCTTCTTCTTTTGAATTTTATCAAAGGCAAGCAATTGCCTAGATATCTCTAACATTAAAATCTTATCTGTTGGGTACTTAGGCAGCCTATGTGGATATGAGGAAAAACCTTGCAGCCTAATGTAAGAAAATCTTGGAAACTGTATGAACCAGCACCCATACCTTTCAATTAACTCCTGGGCTTCCTTTGAGATTCTGTGTTGTAATCGCTCCTGAAGCAATCTCGTGATATACATGGTGAAGGAATCGTTGACACGCTTGTAGTGAGTTGTGCTCACCAAATGCAACTGCGGACAAGCATCATATATCTTAAACTGATGGGAGCCACAACCGACAGGTTCCTTGTAAGAGATCCCCCTATACTTCGTCATTCGTGCCAACATATAGATAATGTAGGAGCTCATGTAAAATGTCTTCGTTCTCCTCAAGCTCAGGAGCTGCTCATGTAGATTATCGCTTATCATCTCGGCCCAATTGATATAGTCCTTCCCTTCTAGCACCAGGTTGATGTAGTAAAACATCCACGGTTCAAAAATGAATGATTGTGCACAACCTCCAACCCTGCTTAGCATCATGATGAGATCACAATACTCTTGTTTCAAGTCATCCGCAATGATCTGTTTCGGCAACTTCGTACGAGAAGGCTTGGGAGTGGTCATCCAGTGAGCATTAATTGTCTCCATGCATCGCTCAAAAGAAGAAGCATACATCCGCTCCGCTCGCTCCCTGGACTTATAAATCATGTTCCTGTGCACCGGGATCCCGAAAGCTTCACCAATGGCCGCCGGAGTAAGATTGGCTAACACTTGGCCATCTGGTGACATGATCGACCGGTGTTCTTTCTCGTAGCAATTAGCACACTCCATCATCAGCTCCGAGCATTGAATGGTTGGTGGGAAACCAGCAGCTGCATATAACCCACTTCGAACAATATTGTGCGAAGTGGTTGAAGCCCGATGACTTCCGATTCCAAACATCCTGTTCTTGAAGGTCTCCAGGTTGACGGAGCCCAAATTGGTGTCTGTCAACTTGCCCAACTTTGAAATGAATTTTGACTCCGGCATGAATGTCTTACTCAGCTTCTTAATCACAGCTTGCCTGGATGCACCATTGTCCTTTCCATTCGCCCTTGCCTCAGCCATCTGCAAACAGCAAGCATTCATTAGCAATTTAATCTATAAAAATAAAATAATACATTGCATGTAGGGGCTGCAGTCGACTTCAAGAAGCTGCAATGACTTTCTTATATGCAAACCTCAGCTTCCTCTTCTTCAATAAATTCGGACTTCAACACTTAGAACAGATTTCTAAGTGGACTCTAGTGACTTTAATCTGCAACAACTCCAACCAACAATTTGAATTTTATGACTTCGTATTTTATATCAGCAATCAACAATCAATCAATTTGCACTTTGAAAACTCTCAGCAACTTCAGCTCAAGGCGTCCTCTTTAACTGGCAACTTCCACCTCAGCAACGAATCAAACTTCAGCCACTCACACCAGCAAAGTCGTACCTCTTAGCTCTGCAACTTCAGCAACAAATCAGACTCTAGCAATCAGCAAGTGCGCACTTCTAGACCTTAGCAAAGGCACCTCTCCAGCAACTCAAGGCGTCCCCTTCAACTGCAGATTTGAGCAATCACAGCAAGCTCCAGAGTTGGCCAAAACTTTGGACTCCTCAAGTACTTCACTGCAATGCCTCACTTAGAGCAAATTCGACTTCTTCAGCTGTGAAAACAAGTGAGAAACTTGTTCATTTTATAGCCAAAATTCGAATTCTAGAAGAAGTTAATTTTAGCCAGTGCATTAAACTTCCACTACTCCACTTCAAGAATTCAAATTTTCCCTCTCTGGTATTTTTGACACTTGTCTCTGGGCGTCGGGAATCTTGCTCTTCTAGAAACTTGACTTTGACTGGCGTCTTTGAATTTGTTTTTGAAAATTTAATTTAAATCCACCCTTTTAATTCACCAGTCGGAGCTCTGTCATATTAATTCGAATTTAACTCTTCATTACCTCTGGAAAACTCATCACTGAAGAATTCAATCAAAATTATCTAGGCAACTCATCCCAAACTCATCATTCAGAGAAATTTATTCTGAAAACACATTTTATTCAAATTGCCTTAGAAAATTTTAAATTTTCCCTTAGGAAAATTCACAATTTGAGCACTGATCAAATTCTTCACTGAAAAAGAATCGGCGAAGTTCGGAAGACTTTGAAATCCATCTATCATTGCAAACGTTCAGTACCCAGAAGAAAATTTTCTCCAGGATCTCTCGAATTCATGGGTACCCAACGAACGGGTTCATTTAATTTTTGAATTTTTGAACCTCAGAAAAATATTATTTTCACCATTTTTAAATTCATTCTTCGCCTGTGATCATTCTGTGTTGCTCCAGCTTCTTGAAGAACTTGAATCATCTTGCATTATCATTGTCTTCTGACTTTATCAGTGAGAAAATTCGTCGGTGCTTCGAAAAATTTCACCACCTTGAGCTCTAGGCGTATTTTCTAAGAGAGAAAATATTTGCCTTAGAAAATATTTTAATCATCCTGCACTCTGAGAATTTGCCTTAGAAAATTTTATTTGTTTGCCAGTGGAGGAAATTTTATCAACTTCACTTAGAAAATTTTTATTCACGCCTGGCACATTTGATTTGCCACTCACCATTTTGTATTTAACTCCACACTTAGGAAAATATTCCAACGCCTTAGAGAAATTTTAAAATCATCTTATACTTTACTTAAGGCGCATAGCACACTTAGTATTTTATTTCCACCACCTTGGAATATTTTCAACACATTGCACTTTCAACGCCTAGCAAGTTTGTTTTGGCTTCACACTTCACTCCACACTCTAGGCGCATAACACTTTTTAAAAAAATATTTCATATTTTACTTGAGGCGCCTAGCACACTTGAAGAAAATCACGCCTAGGCAACACACCTTGCAACATTCTCCAACACATCACCTTAGGCGCATTTGAGGCTAGGAGAGGAATAACGCCTAGCATTCACCACCTTTTACCACGCTTTAATCCCATTTCACCTCATTTACCACCCTCATTCGCTTTTTACACCCCAACTTGGGCGCATTTAGGCATGTGTACTAGATGACTCTTCATCTTCACCTTTTTGTCCTCACATGCATGTACTTGGGCGCATTTCACCCCTTGAGGAGGACGAATTTCTTTGACCTTGTTGACTCCCTTTTACCTTGAGTGCATTTTAGGCTAGCTGGTGGATGGGCGCATTTTGGCTCTTGAGGAGGATAAAAACTTTGACTTTGCTTTGACTTCCTTGCAACTTGGGCGCATTTCACCCCCTGAGAAGGATGGGCACATTTTGAGGGGGGTGGCGGATTTCTACACTTAGAAAATTTTCAACCTTCCTCCAATTTCCCTTGGGCGCATTTTGCTATGCCTACAGGATAAACTTCGTTGACTTTTCTTTGACTTTTCTCCTTTGGGCGCATTTTGGCCCTGATGAAGGACGAGCTTTATTCTTTAGAAATTTTCATGCCTCCTCATCAACTGGGCGCATTTTGCGATGTCCACTGGATGAAGTTCCAGACTTAGAACTTTTTTCTCGTTTTTCGCCAGTATTTAATGCCCTGCTATTTATAGTAAGTTCTCTGATTTTGCATCTCTGAAGCTCAGAATGACTTAAAATTTTGCACACTGCATCCTCATAGCCTTGTTGTCCTGTCGACACTGCCACTTTTAGCTGACCTGCTATTTTTAGCCCATTTCTGAAGATGATTTACTATAAATAGTAACCTCTTGTTTCAAATAGCTCCACTACTCCGATTGACTTGAAATTTGGATGAGGCGCTCCTCACCATGTGACCTTACTGTCAACACTGATGCATGCAACCGATTTACTATTTTTAGCCTGTTTCCAATCTGACTTACTATAAATAGTAAGTACTCCGTTTGACTTGAAATTTCACCAGTAGATAGCCTGATGGATGCTGATCGCGATGGTTTACATCGGTTTTCGAAAATTCCGACCTTTTATGCCTCTTTTTGGGTCCTGAAGCTGGAAACCCTAATTCGCTCTGCATGCGTATCAAAAGATCTCTGTTTGCTCTCGTTTCTGTGGCACTGCGATCAGCTTGTGATTCCAAACTGCTGGGAAGCGGCTGCCGGGACACACCTACTAAAAATAGCAAGTTCCTTACTGAGTGAGTATCCTCGTTTGCATGTCACACCATCGCGAAGCTCTCAAAAAACCCATCAGGAATCGCCCGACATGCAAAAGAAACCCTGACATGCAAACCCTAAAAATAGCCCCGGAAGATTGAACTCTGAAAGTGGTCATCTCGCTTTGCATGTTATATCATCGCGAAGGTCTCGAAAAACCCAGAAGGAAAATGCCAACATGCAAAGAAAAACTCTGCATCTGGGCCCTGAAATTTGTCCCGGAGGCTGGACTGCTAAAAATAGTAAGTTGTCTGTTTTCGCTCAAATTTTACATGCGAGCAGCCTGATGTACTCTGAATATAGTGTGGCTGTCGGAATCTCAAAATTGCTGACAGATTGCCCTGAATTTCACACTTACTAAAAATAGTAAGTACCTCGGATCTTGATGAAATTTTACTGGAAGCCTGTTGGAAACATGCTGATAACAATGTTAAGTTCAATTTTCTATCTATTCACTTTATTCGACCTTGGATTGACCAGGAAAAAGGAAACCCTAATTTTCAGACTTGGTCAGTTTCATGCTCAAACTTGCAACCCCTCGAAAGACGGACATGAAAAAAGAGACAGAGCGGGAGAAAGAGAGAAAAACCCAAGCCAAAAGACCGGAATGGAGCAAAAATTTAGGGGGTCCCCATCTTGAATGGGGCGATGTGTGAAAAGGTCACAACAAGAAGTACAGCTCAAACCATTTTTGAAATCTTTTATCCATCAAAGTTGTACTACTTCATCTCAGCCAGTTTATGAAAATTGCAGTTCAAGTTCACAAACTGCTGAAAATGGAATTCAAGTTTTGTCAAAGCTTGATGGAATTCATCAGCATGTTGAAAACCTAATTTATGAAGTGCCAAGAGGAGAAGATGCATGTTGCATTTCCATAGCTGATATGAAGTCCATTAAGTTTTCCTTGGAGGAAATTAAATCTAGTCTTTTGCACCTCATTCGTGACAAAGACAAAGTGGCCAAAATTGCTGACAAAGCATTGGAGTGGAACGAGCTTACTAAAACTAAATTGCAGGAAGTGCATGAGGCTCTAATTGAAGCAGAGAATCAGATTTCTGCTGTTCAAAGTTTATGGGAGCAAGAGAACAAAGGAAGAGCAGAGGAGCTTCAGGAAATTTTTGATGAGCTTGATCTCATACAAGAAACAAATGATTTGGAATGCTGTCCTGAGAGACCAAAGCATTCAAATTCTCATCAACAAGTTTCATAGACTTTTGATAATCTCTTGTATGAGGAAGGTGCTAGTAAGGTTTATGTAAATCCTCTTTTTTAAAATAATGAAGGAATTTCTTCAAAAATTACGAGGAAATTTTACTTTGTCTTCCAGCATTGGAGAGTTGATATGTGAGTTGAATGAAGCTGAATCTACTGCTGCTCCTAGTGCATCCATTCAGCAAGGAATGGTAACTCTTGGATCACAAAGAAATGAAGACATTCTTATTGTTCATCAACAAAGAGTTGATTGGCGTGTTGATGAGGATTCTATTCATTATTTGATGAGTATGCTTGTGAGGCTCTGGTTAGACTTTAGTACATCTTCATCTTCTCTTAGAGTGATTGATTTCAAAATTGTATTTGATGAAGGATTCATAGAATCTTTTCGGAAAATCATGTCACAAGATTTTGGATTCAATCTCTTCAATGAACATAGGTTGGTTGAATACTTCTTGGAGTTTCAAGAAGCATCAATTCAAATGGAACGAGCAAATTGGGGGATTCAGGTGAGAGCAGTTCTCCATCTGAGAAGTGGTTCTTCATTGTTGTTGGTTTGGGATCTTGGCATTACTGGGCAAGAAGGTAATATTGAAAATTCTAAAGGGGATAAACCAACACATTTTATTCAGAATGTAGTTGTGATCAATTGCTCTTGTGTTGGGAAATATCTCCAATTGAAAAATAGTATTTGGGATTCCAAGTATATTTTTATGCAGATTAGTATGTATGAAAAGGAGGTTGGTTGGAGAGATAAGTGCCAAAATTTCAGTTCTGTGATTGCTGCTACCTTCTTTTTCTGTCATTGGTTCATTATTTCTGATCATAAATTGGTGTTCTGAGAAGGAAATATGATCAAAAGATGGTTTGTGGTGGCATTGGGACCTTTGCTGAAGGTGCTACCAACCTTGTTCATGAGTTGCTATGATTATTTTGATGAAAAATTCTTATGTTGCAGCTGCTGTTTGTCTTCCTGGATGTTGATTTTCCAAAAATCAGATCTCAAGATGATTATTTCAGACCCGTTTGGTAGGCGGTTATTTCATTTTCAGGTCTCTCCATCTCTTATTTGGACTGAATTTCTGCCTCAAATGAGCAAGGCAATGATTCAATTTGGTCAAAGTTCAGGTATGGGTAGTTCATTGATGATTGACAGTGGATTTCTTGGTACCAACTCATACATTACTGTTTGGGGCAGCGAGTTATTAGTTGATTTGATTTGTCAAATTGAGGCCCTTGAAGTGAAATATGTGAAGACTTCTTGGAGTTTTTTCAATGATTGTATATCCTTTTGGATTGAGATGGAGTGTGGAGCATGGTTCTTTGTTTGGCATTGGTTTGGTGACTTGTTTGAGAACAATTTTGTTGCTGATCAGAATTATGACAGCGAGGGTTGGAGGTCCTATAGACTAATATGGGACCCAAGCACTGACATGTTTGGTGCATTGTCTTTTGTGGACCGAGATATGTCTCCACCTTGGGGTATTCAGATGTTTTAATCAGAGTAACGCAACGGATTAGAGGAACAGTGTTCCTGAGGATGATTTGGAATCCTGGTATCACTTGGGTTTGCTATTCAACAGTTGAAGATGATGAAGCCAGTGTTGGCTTTTTGGAATTTACTCCCATGGTGTTTCAATATGGTTTTAATCAGGTGGTCTCTTGTATAGGCATCCAACAGTGCAGTACTTACATCAATTGGTGCTATCTTTCTCCTAGGTTGATTTGGGACCCAAGGATCATATTTAGTTTCAGTTTGGTTCAGCAAGGTGTTTTTGGGAAGGCATTAAAATTGCTTGAGGACAAGCAATTTTGGGAAGGGTGGACTGTAATGTCCCCATATTAGCTATATGCCCTTTAGTGACTTATAGCCTATTTTCGGAAGCCTGTAGGCTCATCAGAGGTAAAAATTAGGGTTTCCTATCTTGTTGGGGTTCTGAAGCATTTTTGAAGGTTTGCACGTTAAAGTTTTTGATGCATGTCTGGTGGAGTTTTTTGGGTTTTTGGAGAGGTTCAAAATAGTGTGACATGCATCTCCATCTAGCAACCTTTTCCGGAACTTGCTATTTTTAGCTAGCACGTTGGAGTTTCGAGTTTTGGTTTGCGGATTCTTTCCGGGTTTTCAGAGAGCTTCGCAGTGGTATGACATGCAATGGCATTGGGAAAATTTCCAGAATTTACTATTTTTAGTAAGTTCTATTTTTGGTAGTGCCATCTTGGGCAGTAGCATCAACAGTCAACTCAATTTCCATTTCGGGCAGTGTAGTTTGTAGCATAATTGGCTTTCAGCATTTTGAGGCTCATTTTGGTGAAATGATTTATTTTAAGTCATTAATGTTTTAAAATTCTTATTAGGCCCCATTGCCTAGATTAATGACTTAATATTGTTTTAAAAGGGGGCCATTAAGGGAGGACGCCTCATGAAGGAATTAAACAAATTAAACATTTAAATGTTTAATATTTCCCTAAGGAAACTTGGACGCCAAAATGAAGAAGAGAAAAAGGTGAATTAAATTATTGCAAAAGTAAAAAGGACGTCCCTTTTGGAGGAAGATGGAAAGCCAACAATCATCTTCAATTCTATAAAAGCAGGCCATTGCTCATTCATTTCTCATTTTTGAAAAATTATATCAAAATGTTGTTGGATTGAATTCAGAACCCGGCTAAGGGGGAAGCTTAGCAATTTTACACCATTCTTCGGGCCTAAAACTATGGTTCCCTAGATGGTCAATTAGGAGTGTGCTTCATTCAAAAGTGCATATTGTGCATCAGTGTTGAAGAATTTTGATGTTATTTTCAGTTTATAGCTTGCTGGTTCAGTCATGGTTGAAGGACGTTTTTGATTGCAGCTCTTCGTACGATTTAATTTTCATTGTGGGTATTGGCTCAAACTCTTCCTATGCTTGAGGCGACCCTATCTATACAATTTCAGAATTTATGGTGAAGAATTGGATTTTATCTTGAAGTTCGGCCCCTAGGAAGGTTGCACCATAGTTGGAAAACTCGGACTCGCCGCGGACTCGGCAGCCCAAAAATATGACTCGGACTTGGGACTCGGCACGGACTCGGGAAAAAAAAAAACCGTAGTTTTACAAAAAAACAAGAACAAATTAATGCATTTAGAGAACATAAGAGCCTAATTTGATTATCAAACACTCATAATTCAAAGATTACACATGTCATATGATCATCAAACACTCAATAATTGAAATTTCATCATTCATAGTCATCAAATACTCATAGTTTCAATGTATAACAGCATCATAAGTTTATAAATGTTTACATATAATCATGTCAAAAAGAGGAAAACATTAACAACCACATGTAATCTACATCTTCCTTTTTCCCCTCCCAATGGTACTCAATTTTGGAGGCCTAGAACTAGAAGGTGCCCGTGCTATAGTATCCAAACGAGGACTAGGAGATCGAGAAGGGGAAACATGATATTCAAATGTGTCTTCATCGTCCTCCATGGCATCCAATCTTGCTGCTTCTTCTTCTGCTGCTGCTCTCTCTAATTCAGCAAGATCCTCATCAGTAAGGAAGACATCAGCCTCATCATTTTGTTCATCAATAGTCCATTCACCATATGGATCAATGTCATCCAAGTTGATGGACTCGTGTGAAACACCCTCCACCTTTCTAGTTCGAAGGCGAAGGTTGTACCGAACAAAAACTAAATCATTTAGGCGCTGCTGAGTCAACCTATTCCTCTTCTTTGTGTGAATGTTCTCAAATAAACTCCAATTCCGTTCACACCCAGAAGCACTGCATGGCTGTGACAAGACACGTATGGCTAGCTTTTGAAGATTTGGTGTGCTAGCACCATAGTTCTCCCACCATAGATCTACAAAAACATGTTTAAAAAATATAAGTATTAAGAAATAAGAATAAAGTAAACAATCTATATGTAAGAATCAAGTTTCTAATTTCATTTTTTACCTGGTTGTTGTTTTCCTCTCCTTTCAATTGCTTGCTGGGAGGAAAAGAGTCTCCCCTCTGCACCCTTGTAGACCTTGAATAGATAAAAGAAAAAGTAAATCAAATATAGAAAATTCATAGATAGTCAAGGCTCAACATTGCAAATTCATAAATAAGATGTAACAAATCTCACCTCCAACTCATCAAGCACTTTATCTCTCAGCTCACGATCAGGCACCATCCTATCAATGCATATGACAAGACCTTCCATGACCTCCTCATCCGCCTTAAATGTGTCCGAGAAGTAGAACTTCGGATTCAAGAAGTAGGCAAAGGCATGAATCGGCTGGTGGAGTTGGTGTGTCCATCTCCGATCAATGATGCGCCATATGATTTCATATTTCCTTTTGTTGCCACCATAGTAACGTGATATGGCCTCTTTGGCCCTATCCATGGCCTCATAGATGAAACCCATTGGCATGCCATCTCCATCCACCATACGAAGAACCCTCACCAAAGGTTCTGTCACCTAAAAAAATGAAAACAAATGTTAAATCATAACAAAATTAACCCCTCAAAAAATAAAAACAGCAAATAGATTATCATGTATAATTTTTTTTTGTGTGATTGCTACTTACCCCCATCAACTCCTCTCCATTTTTGATGAATGTCTCATCAAAAACTATGGCAACAATCCTCTCCCCTTCAGGTCTATTGGAAAATGAGGACTCCTTCCAAGCATCGGACACGAACATTTGCTTGAGATGACCAATGGCACCAAGAATGCTTTGCAATGTGAGGAAGTGGCTAGCAAATCGTGTCACTCCAGGTCGCACAAGGTCCTTGCCATTTGTAAATTTCCTCATCAAAGAAAGCACCCAAGTATGGTTGTAGATAAATTTTGTAACACTTTTTGCATCTTCAACCACACTTTTGACCCATGAAATCTTCCCAATGTCCTCTAGCAATAGGTCTAAGCAATGTGCAGCACATGGAGACCATGCAATTGTGGGATACCTCTCCATAAGTAGTCTACCTGCAGCTACATATGCAGCTGCGTTGTCCGTGATGATTTGGACAACATTATCAACTCCAACCTCCTGGACCACCCCATCTAATAGATTGCATAAAGTCTCAGCATTTTTAACTTCATGGGAGGCATCTATTGATTTTAGAAACACCAATCCACCATTAGAGGCCACTAAAAAGTTAAGGAGAGTTCTATTTCGTCCATCTGTCCACCCATCAGATAAAATGCTGCAACCTTTTCTTCGCCAAAATTTTTTTGCTCATCAACCACAAGCCGTGTATTCTTTACGGCTTCCTCTAGCAATGGCCCACTCAAATCTTTAGATGATGGGGTCTTAAACCCCTTTCCTGCAACTGTAAGGGCGTTCACCAAACCTTCCCAATATGGGCTGTTTGCAACATTGAAAGGTAGATTATTGTAGTACCAAAAGTTTGCAGCAGCCATCCTAGCTTCTTGATGCTTTTCTTTATTCCAACCAGTACCTTCAAGTGAAGGTTGTGCTCCTGGAACATTACGTGGAATAAAATAATTTGGTCCTGATGAAGGACCCTGACTAGCACTAGCAGTAGAAAAGGAACCATCAGGACTCTCACCAAAAGATGAATGTGGAGCACGGAAGCTTGGACTTGCAACACCATGGGGCATAGAGGGTGTAGATTGGGATTGGGATCCACTCATCGCTGCTGCTAGGGCATCCTTTGTTTTTTGTCTTTCCTCTTTTTTAAGCTCATATTTAGCAAGAAGGGCCTTCATCTCTCTAATAATCTCAGGAGTAGTATTCTTGCATCCCTCCACATTTTGCCCAGGTATTCTAGTAAGGTGGTATTTTAATCTGTTTATTCCTCCTGTCATCCATTTCTTGCATTCATTACATGTCAATTCACCTTTTTTATTTCCTGGAATTCCATACTTCCATGCAGGGTCTTTTTTTATTCCCTTTGGATTTGAAGACGACATTGCTGTTTCAAGTTCAACATGGAAAAAAAAATCAGCAAATAAATGTGATTCAAAGTTTCAAACATTTGCAAAAGAAAAAGAATGCATAACCAAGCTAGAAACAATAAGAATTAGGCTATTAAGGAAAATAGAAAAAAAATTGGCAGCATTTCCCCTTATTTTTCTTGATTTTTTTAATTTTGAATGCAAGAAATTGAAGAAAACAAACAAAAAGAATTGTTTATTCCTCCTGTCATCCATTTCTTGCATTCATTACATGTCAATTCACCTTTTTTATTTCTTGGAATTCCATACTTCCATGCAGGGTCTTTTTTTATTCCCTTTGGATTTGAAGACGACATTGCTGTTTCAAGTTCAACATGGAAAAAAAAATCAGCAAATAAATGTGATTCAAAGTTTCAAACATTTGCAAAAGAAAAAGAATGCATAACCAAGCTAGAAACAATAAGAATTAGGCTATTAAGGAAAATAGAAAAAAAATTGGCAGCATTTCCCCTTATTTTTCTTGATTTTTTTAATTTTGAATGCAAGAAATTGAAGAAAACAAACAAAAAGAATTGTTTATTCCTCCTGTCATCCATTTCTTGCATTCATTACATGTCAATTCACCTTTTTTATTTCCTGGAATTCCATACTTCCATGCAGGGTCTTTTTTTATTCCCTTTGGATTTGAAGACGACATTGCTGTTTCAAGTTCAACATGGAAAAAAAAATCAGCAAATAAATGTGATTCAAAGTTTCAAACATTTGCAAAAGAAAAAGAATGCATAACCAAGCTAGAAACAATAAGAATTAGGCTATTAAGGAAAATAGAAAAAAAATTGGCAGCATTTCCCCTTATTTTTCTTGATTTTTTTAATTTTGAATGCAAGAAATTGAAGAAAACAAACAAAAAGAATTGTTAGATCACTTACTTGGCTCTATTTTGATCTTTTTAGTTCGTTCTCCTTGCTTCAATCAACCCCAAAGCAATTTGCAGACCTGTTTTTCACAATTGAGAGTCTAAAAATGAACAAAAAAATAAAAAGAAACATGGGTTTTAACCCATTTTATGACTCAGCCGCGCAGGAGAGTCCCGACCCAAAACTCTCGTGAACTCGACTCCCGAGTCCGTGGTGAGTCGACTCGGCTAGGGTCGGGACTCCCGAGTCCGTGGCGAGTCCACAGAGTCCGCAAACTATGGGTTGTACCATTGCTGGGCTTGCATTGGGATGTGTGCACAATTAATATTCAAGGTTTTGCTTCCATTTCAGAAATGAGAATTGGGCGCCTTGCTCCTTAGAAGCTGTTGCAATCACTTTCAAATCATTTGGAGGAGTTTGGTTGAATTGGTGAGCATTTTGGTGTTTCATAGATTGCTGTTACAAAATTTCAGTTTGTTGTTTTGTCATATCAGATTTATATCAGTTCAGATTTTGGGTTATATTTTCAATATTTTAGAGATTATAAGTGTGGGAAACCATCGTCTATCATTGTGCTTTGTTAATATTGTAAACACTTGTAATTTTGCATTTATTTTGATATTGTAAGACTGTAAATAGTAGTATTGTTCCAGTCATTTAATTGCTGCATTTACTAGTGTTAATTGTTCACATATTGTAACCACTGGATGGTTTACCGCCAGTGTGGAGAAAAGAATAATCAAGTCTCTCATATCTCACCTGGTGAATCCCCACTGTTGAGTGGATGCCTGCTGGAAAGCGGACGAATCATTCATCGTTGTAATTTCTTTTCCCCCCACTGAACAAGTGGTTGTGTGGATTCCTTATGGTCGGTTCTTCGCTTGCTTCATATCAGTATTGTTCACTTTTTTAGTTTGGTTGCTAACGACCCCTTTCCATTTGCTATCACCTCGCCTCACAAAGGATCTTGGTGAATATTCTTGGCGAAGGTTAGATTCAGTCTGATTATCCTTTGGAAGCTAACGCTAAACAATTGGCGTAGTGCTGGCTTGTGTTGTGAAAATTAAAAAAAAAATTGGTTGGCATATTTCAGTTGCTTCGTCAACAAATTACGGATATTATAATGAAATGATTTATCTCCTTCACCAAATCTGCATTCTATTCTTCTTCTCAAAACTTCATATATTCTTATTCACCAATCTGCTCTTAGTCCTCTTATAAATCTGCAATAAATCTGATTACAAATCTGCCATAAGGTTTGTCTTTGAGTTCTCATTTAATCTTCCCACAATTTCTTCATAAATAATCTGCAAATAAACTCTCAAGTTCTGCTCCTCATATGCTGTTGTACATGTGATATGTTTCTTTACCTTACCCACACGTTTTCATGTACAAATCTATATCTTACAATCTTTTCATACAAATCTGCATAAGATATACTTCTTAATTCTTCATATCATCTTTTTCCCTTTTATTCCTTCTTTTCTCTCCATCCCCCATTCATTTATATTTTCCTTGTGTCTCCTCATGGAAAGAGACAACCTTTTGAATAGCCACAGCCTATGTCCTTTGTTAATTGCTGCCCTTGCAATATTAATCGTTGCCTTAAATCCCTGATTTCCTATTATTAATCAATGTCTTTTAAATAATGATCTTTTCTTTATTAATCGCTGCTTATGGCATAAGGTAATTGCTGCCCAAACATTTCATCTGTTGCCTTTTTTTAACATCGCTGCCCTTTTATTTCTGCTTCTTAATGAAATTGCTGCTGCTTATTACTTGGTATTTTATCTTATATTTTTATATTAGTTTATATGTATATTTTAATATGACTATAATCATAATAATAATTATATTGTTAGTATTTATATAATAATATTATTATATTTGATAACTATAATTATAATATTATCTTATGATAATTATAATTATAGTAATATTAAATTGCTAGTATTTATACCTATATTTGTAATGTGTATTTGGTTATTTATTTTATTTATTCATTTGTATTTTCACGTTAGGTTTTTAGTGTCGTAATTTTGGGGGCATGACATCATGGGCTTTATTGAAACTGCACCAAGTTCAAGCTTTGTACCAACACCTAGTTCGAATGTTGTCTTACCACAGGTGGACAACTTCAATAGTGACTCCGCAACAGGATACTTTGAAAGTGAACCTGCTATTGAATAAGAAGATCCCTGTCAGTATTCTCTTACAGTGAATTCTGAAAATTTTACAACACCTGTGTTTATACGAGCTCAACATCTGAAAGCACAGAAAGAAAAAGGGAAAGAAGTGGCTTCCGCTTCTAATCCTAAGCCTTCTCAAGAGAACGTGAAAGTAGTTGCTCAAGACACGTCTTCAGCAAATTTTGACATTGTAGACTTCTTGATGAAGACGAAAGTGTAGATTTCTCAGCTAGAATATCTCCAAGATCATCTAGAACAGTTGGATAGACTTCTTAAGTTTGTGAGAAAGGGACCTGTCATACAACCGACATTGCTCGAATCATCCGTATCGGTGGAAGACAAGCCTAAACCCTTTTATATCGCTTTGTATATAGGAGGTTTCAAACTGAGCAATTGTATAATTGATTCAGGAGCCTCGGACAACGCCATGCCTCTACAAGTAATGAATGCTTTAGGACTTTTGTGCAACAAGACAAAAGACAAATGTTATTCACTAGAGTCCAAGTCGGTGTTGTTGGTCGGACAATTGAAGGATGCTCAAGTGAGGTTGGCGGCTTGCCCTGAGAAAAAGATAATGATGACCATCCTGGTAGCTAACATTCCAGCTAGCTACGGGATGCTATTGAGCAGAAGCTTTTGCAAAGATCTTGAAGGTGAGATACAAATGGATTGGTCTTCTGCAACTATTCCACTAAAGAATGGTAGTTTCAAGCTAGAACCAGTGCCCAAGTCTCGATTTGCGGTGGTGAAGTCCCAAGATCCTCTAGCCCAAATTCTATATCAAGAAACAGGACTTGGTATCTATGCTATGTTGTCAGAGATACCCGAGAAAAGTCAAGAGGTTGTGTGTTCCGCATATAAATCAGTAGATGATCCTAAGCTGTGGACTATGCAATTTGATGGGAGTTCCATTGCTGGTTCAGGAGAGGGAGTTGTAATTATCTCTCTCAAAGGACGGTTGTATCCTTTTGCATATCGCCTGTAGTTTCAATGTACAAATAATACAGCAAAATACGAGGCGGTCTTATTAAGCCTCAAAAATGCAAAAGATATGGGTATCAAACAACTTAGAGTAGAAGGCGATGCAAAGCTAGTTGTGAAGCAGGTCAGAGATCAATTCCGAGTAAGAGCATATCGCCTTCAACATTACAGAATCAATTCAGAGTAGACTTATTAAGTTTGTGAAAAAGGGACTTGTCATACAGCTGACATTGCTCGAATCATTCATATCGGCGTCAGACAATGTCATGCCTCTACAAGTAATGAATGCTTTAGGACTTTTGTGCACCAAGACAAAAGACAAATGTTATTCACTAGAGTCCAAGTCAGTGTTGTTGGTAAGACAATTGAAGGATGCTCAAGTGAGGTTGGCGGCTTGCCCTGAGAAAAAGATAATGATGACCATCCTGGTAGCTAACATTCCAACTAGCTATGGGATGCTATTGAGCAAAATCTTCTGCAAAGATCTCGAAGGTGAGATACAAATGGATTGGTCTTCTGCAACTATTACACTAAAGAATGGTAGTTTCAAGCTAGAACCAGCACCCAAGTCTCAATTTGCAGTGGTGAAGTCCCAAGATCCTCAAGCCCAAATTCTATATCAAGAAACAGGACTTGGTATCTATGCTATGTTGTCAAAGATACCTGAAGAAAGTCAAGAGGTTGCGTGTTCCGTAGATAAATCAGCAGATGATCCTAAGCTGTGGACTATGCAATTTGATGGGAGTTGTCCCACTGCTGGTTCAAGAGCGGGAGTTGCAATAATCTCTCTCAAAGGACGGTTGTATCCTTTTGCATATTGCCTGCAGTTTTTATGTACAAATAATACAGCAGAATACGAGGCGCTCTTACTAGGCCTCAAAAATGCAAAAGATATGGGTATCAAACAACTTAGAGTAGAAGGTGATGTGAAGCAAGTCAAAGATCAATTCCGAGTAAGAGCATATCGCCTTCAACATTACAAAAACAGGGTGTGGAATGCAATCGATTGGTTCGAGGCATTCGATATCAAATTTATTCCACGTCTAGACAATAGCAAAGCAGATGCCCTTGTGGTATCAGCTTCTCTTTTCATACCACATTCTGACTTTTGTCAGAATGCATTTGCTATTGAGCTTATATACAGGCCGGCTGTCCCTAACAACTGTGATAACTGGCAAGTCTTTGATGTCGATGACCACATAAAAGAATTTCTTGGCATGGAAGACAATTTTAAAGGATTATTCTTTGAAGGTAGTTCATCTTCTTTCAAAGAATCAGTAACGGAGGTTTCTGATGTGCCAAAAGTTGTAGAAGATGCAAAAAGCCCAAAGGAAACAAATTCCAGCATTATTCATTTGAAGGGTAATAAAATTCCCAAGGGCTTGGTATCCTTGGAGAATATATTTGACAGGCATGACAAATACATTCAAGACCAGAAGAACTCAAGAGATAAGACCTTTGCTAAGTACCATCAAGTAAATATTGGTACAAATGACAAGCCCCGACTTGTTAATTTGGGCAAATGCTACATTGCCGAGGAGAGTGAGAGGTTTATCTCTCTGTTCAAGCAATACTGAGATGTCTTCGCATGGTCCTACGAGGACTTGAAAGTTTTCACACCAAGAGAATTGTCTCATACAATTCCTCTTAAACCTGAAGCAAACCCTTTCAAGCAAAAACAAAGACACCATAATCCACGTATTCAATATACAATTTAAGTAGAAATTCAGAAGATGGTGGATGCCAAAATCATTTTTCCAATACATCATTCTGTTGACGTGGTTTTTGAGACCGCACCAACACAGAATAAAGTCTCCCAACGGATGCTCTATCCTCTCTTGAATAAAGTATTCAGCATGCTAAGATTGCGAGTAAGATCATGCTTTCAACTCCAAGGTTCCTTAAGTGCGAATAGACTCAGTTGGCTCAATGTGATATTGCTGGTATGTCAAGGGGACTTACACAATTGTTCGACAGCTGACAACAGACAGTAGACTAAGGGCTTTCGCGTAATTCAAATGATTTGGCAGGTGAGCACAAGTTTCCTAATTCTAACCAGAAATGAACTGAATTTAAAGGGTGTAGGGATAAGAGTGTTCTAGTCTACTCTAGGGTGTGGGACATGGCGATCAATTCTCACAAGCTTCAACCAAGCTCCGTTTTGCCTCGCTTCGGACAGCTTCCGCGGAATTGGTGCAATCTTCAGAGGAGTGACTTAAGATGTTCAGATCACGATTTAGCATGAAGACACCATCACAACTACGCATGCCAGCATATAAACCATAATCGAAGTTAAGTTTCACAAAGTTCCAGTTGACCACGCAAGGCGAACCAACCGTCAGCGAGCCCGCTAGTGGTATGGACGAACGAAGCCTTGTTCAAATCGAGCACCACATTTCCACAATTGCTAAGTACTTGCATGAAATGAAATCTACTTTACTTTAAGCTACTTCAAGATGCTACGTGAATTGGAAGGACGAAGAAGCCTCAACAACTATTCACAACAAGGAAGAATTCACCATCAATGAAAATTCTTTTATTATGAAAGCATACATGACAACTTCTTACAAAGTATCCAAAGGGAAGACTTTCCTTCCTTTTCAATCTACACTACTTTACTTTCTACTCTATCAACTTCTCTCTACTCCTCTAAGCTCTGCTTCTACCTCTAAATCTAATGAGATTACAAATGAGGGGGACTCCCCCTTTTATAGTTAGCCCAGTCTAAAAGACGGCTAGGGTTACAATCGGCTGGATGGCCCAGATCGTGCCACCTCAACCCTAAACAAGATTTGCCCAAAAAACCGCCACAAAGGAGAGTGGGGTAATAAATGAGCCATAATGTCCACCATCATCCTTCTAGAAGATTCCAATCTTGAAACGCGTTCACACTGTTCTCGATCTTCTTTCTTGACGTTGTTCTTCGACTTCGCTCGAACTTGAGGGTCCTCATCTTTGTCACTTAAGTTATACTAAGTCTCAACACTTAGCCATTTTCTTGCAACTTTCTTCCTTCATGCGAAACCCAAAACTTCATCTTCCTCTGAAGGTTGTAATATCATCGTGCTTCACCACTTCAAGTCATCGTGCTTGGCCTCGACGTTCCTCCTGCAAAACAAGCAAGGAGAAGAGCATTAGAACACTTCATAATATAATCTTAACTTACTTACCCGATTTTCAAGTATTGATCTCCAAGGGTTCATCGTTTTCCCCTAGCACAACTTTGCTTTCATCATGATTTTCCAGCATCTTGACTTCAACTGCATCCTCAAGAAATTCATTTTCACCTGTTGTAGCTCTGACAACCTTGGTTTTATCCATCTCAGGCTTCAAGAAAACTATCTTCACGAAGGATTTGAGCAAATTCACCTAGGCAGTTCCTTTCAAATTCATCGTCTGGAGGATTTCACCTTGAAAACATATTTTCTTCATTTTGCCTTAGAAAATTTTCAAATTTCCCTTAGGAAATTCATCAACCTGGTGCCCACTTAAAATCTTCATCCCAGAATCCTTGACAAGCTGTGGAAGACCTTAGAATCCATTCCTCATTGATAATCTTCAATACCCAGAAGAGAATTTTCTCCAGAACGCTTCGAATCCATGGGTCCCCAACGAACGGGTTCATTTAATTTTCTGGAATTTTGAACCTTGGAAAAATAATTTTCAACAATTTATTTCATTTCTTCATCTCTGAGAACATCCTGTTGCTCTGACTTGAAAATTTTCGTTGACCCTGTGAAGCTGGCATTCACTGACTTCACCTCTGGCAATTTCACTCGGACTTCAGGAAAATTCATCACTTCATCAGACTTAGGCATTTTTCTAAGGGAGAAAATATTTGCGCCTTAGAAATTTTTTGAATCACTTAGCATTTCTTTTGAAAAAATTTCCCTTAGAAAATTTTATTCATTCTTCAATCCATCTTGCCAGTGGTGAGAGAAATTCATCAACTTCTCTTAGAAAATATTTCTTGAAAGCACATCACACTTAATTTATTTTTCATCTGGCATGCATTATTCATCCTTTGTATTTTATTCTCCATAAAATTTCCAACGCCTTAGCAATCATCCTCAACACCTTAGGCGCATTTGACAATTGATGAAGGATAAAACCACGCCAAGCATATTTTATTTTCCATCACCCACCACCTTACACACTAGGATTACTTTGGGCGCATTTTCTTTGTCATGGAGAATATTTTCAACGCCTAACTTATATCTCACCAACCTATACTCAGGCGCACATAGCACATGTAGAGGAGAATAATAACCACGCCTAGGTAAATACTTTCAACACTTAGCATTTTACTTCACACCCAACATACTTTATTCACCCTCCATCTTACTTCAACTTGAGCGCATTTCTCATACTCAGGAGAATGAAGACTTTATTTCAACGCCTTCTTTGACTTTCTCCTCTTCTTGGCGCATTTGAGGGGGTGAGAGGGATGGGCGCATTTGGCATGTAGTGGAGGATAAAGCTCATTCAAACGCCTTCATGTGACTTTTCAGCTTCTTCATTTTTGTCTTCACATGCCCTCTTTTGGGCGCATTTGATGCCTCTAGGGGGACAAATTTCATACTTAGAAAATTTTCATGCATGTTATGCTTGAAGTGGGCGCATTTTACTATGTGAGGAGGATAAACTTTGTTGACTTGTTGACTTCTTTGAGCTTGAGCGCATTTTTGATGCCATGAAGGATGAAACTTGTAACGCCTCCAACAAGTGACTTTTCAACTTCCTTATTTTGTCCTCACATGCCTCTATTTGGGCGCATTTTGCACCTCCTGCAGGATGAAAACATTTGACTTCTTTGACCTTTCTCACTTTGGGCGCATTTTGCCAGTGGAGGAGGATGAAACTCATACTTAGAAATTTTTGTATGCCACTACCTTGCATTTGGGCGCATTTTGACATGAGAGCAGGATAAAGATCTTTGACTTTCTTTGACTCACTTGTTTTGGGCGCATTTTGGCCTAGGAGGTGAACGAAGTCTCAGACTTAGAATTTTTTTTTTTATGCTTTCACCTTGAGGGCGCATTTCACCATGTGTGAAGGACGAGATGCCTGCCTTAGAATATTTTATGCTTCAATTCCACCAACTTGGGCGCATTTTACATGGGGAGGTGGATGAAAACATGTTAGAAATTTTTTCAAACACCTAGAAGGAAAGTTGGGCGCATTTTACCTGTGGTGGAGGATAAACTTCAGACTTAGACATTTTTTTTTTCTCGTCTCCGCCAGCTTCTCTGCCCTGCTATTTATAGTAAGTTCTCTGAATTTCGCATCTCTGAAGCTCGAAACGACTTGGAATTTTGCATACTGCATCCTCATAACCTCGTTGTCCTGTCGACACTGCCATTTTAAATCACCCTGCTATTTTTAGCATGTTTCTGAAGGTGGTTTACTATAAATAGTAACCTCTTGTTTCTGATAGCTCCACTGCTCCGATTGACTTGAAATTTGAATGAGGTGCTCCTCACCACATGACCCTACTGTCAACATCAACGCATGCAGCTGATTTACTATTTTTAGCCTGTTTCCAAATTGACTTACTATAAATAGTAAGTGCTCCGTTTGACTCGAAATTTCACTAGCAGATAGCCTGAAGAATGCTGATCGTGATGGTTTACACCGGTTTTCGAAGATTCTGACCTTTTGCCCTATTTTTAGGCTCCGAAGTTGGAA
Source organism: Sequoia sempervirens (assembly GCA_007258455.2). Classification (NCBI taxonomy): domain Eukaryota; kingdom Viridiplantae; phylum Streptophyta; class Pinopsida; order Cupressales; family Cupressaceae; genus Sequoia; species Sequoia sempervirens. The sequence goes on from VDFB02002007.1 coordinate 43,085, forward strand.
ACCCTAATTCGCCTTGCATGCGTATCAAAAGATCTCTGTTTGCTCTTGTTTCTGTGGCACTGCGATCAGCTCGTGATTCTGCTGGGAAGCGGCTGCCGGGACGCTGCTAAAAATAGCGAGTTCCTTACTGAGTGATTATCTTCGTTTGCATGTCACACCATCGCGAAGCTCTCGAAAAACCCATCAGGAATCACCCGACATGCAAAAGAAACCGACATGCAAACCCTAAAAATAGCCTCGGAAGGCTGAATTCGAAAGTGGTCGTCTCGTTTTGCATGTTATATCATCGCGAAGGTCTCGAAAAACCCAGAAGGAATATGCCAACATGCAAAGAAAAACTCGCATCGAGCCCGAAATTCAAGCTGGATTGCTAAAAATAGTAAGTTGTCTGTTTTCGCTCAAATTTTGCATTTTGATGTGCTCGAATGTCGTGTGATTGTTGGAATCTCAAAAATGTGACGAATGCCCTGAATTGCACGCTTACTAAAAATAGTAAGTTGTCAGAATCTGATAAAATTTTAGTGGAAGCCTGCTGGAAACACACTGACACCAATGTTAGCCTCAAATTTCAATTTACTCACTTCATTTGACCTCGGACTGACCAGAAAAAAATGAAACCCTAATTTTTAGACTCGGTCAATTTTACGCTTAAGCTTGCAGACGGGAACGTCCCTCGAAAGGCAGACATCAGAAAAGAGACACAGAGAGAGAGAGAGAGAGAGAGAGAGAGAGAGAGAGAAAAACCCAAGCCAAAAGACCAGAATGGAGCAAAAATTAGGGGGTCCCCATCTGAATGGGGCGATGTGTGAAAAGGTCACAACACATTCCACTTGGGTGTCGAATATAGTTCCTATACGTAAGAAGAATGGAGAAATCCGAATTTGTGTGGATTTCAGGAACTTAAATCGGTCATCTCTCAAGGACAATTATCCTTTGCCGATCATGGAGCATACCTTGTAGACGGTTACCAGTTTGGAAATGCTGTCTTTACTAGAAGGTTTTTCTGGATACAATCAGATTGCAGTGGCTCAAGATCAATACAAAATAGTGTTCACTACTCCATGGGGTACATTCGCCTATGAAAGGATGCCCTTTGGCCTCATCAATGCCGGTGCTACATTTCAAAGAGCCATGGATTTGACATTTGGAGACTTGAGGAACAAAGTAATTGTTGTCTATCTTGACGACCTCACTGTTTTCTCGAAGATACGGGGAGATCATTTTTCACCCTTAGGGAAAGTGTTTCAAAGATGCAGATACCGCAAAATTTCATTGAATCCTAAAATGTCCATCTTTGCGGAGACGGAGGGCAAGTTGCTTGGCCACATCATCTCCAAAGAGGGAACTCGAATTGACCCTAGCCAGGTTGAGTCTATCAGAAACTTGTCTCTTCCAACAAGCAGAACTGGAGTACACTCCTTTGGCAAAGTAAAGTTCATACGAAGGTTTGTGCCGGACTTCTCAGAGCTGACAAAAGATATAGCTGCTATGATGAAGAAGTCCGTTTTCAAGTGGACAGAAGAAGGCAAGAAGGCATTCATCGCAATAAAAGAGGCCATCAGCTGAGCACTAGTGTTGGTCCGTCCTGATTTTGATAAGGATTTTATCCTTTATTGTTATGCATCGGAACACACTTTGTCTGTCATACTGACACAGAAGTTGAATGAAGAAACTGAGTCTCCAATTGCTTTCATGAGTAGCAGTTTCAAAGATAGTGAGTCACAGTACTCTCAGATTGAAAAGAATGCATACGCAGTGATCAGAGCTGTAAAGAATTTCAGATTTTATATCTTGAATTCCCACACAACTATGTATGTTATTGATCTAGCGGTTAAAAGTGTGCTAACTCAATAGGAGATGGGCACAAAGAGAGGGAACTGGGTCGCAAGAGTTCAGGAGTATGACTTGGAGATCAAGTTGACCAAACTCGTTTGCGGGAGAGGTCTTTGTCAACTGATAGCAGAGGATGGTGATAAGAAGCTCCAGGCTAAGGGTGAACCTAAAGTTAAAGAGGATCTTCCTATGGTCCTACTTGTTGAGTCTACGGAAGAATGGTATACTGAGATGTGGTACTTCCTAACTTATGGTGAATGCCCAAGACACCTAGACAAACAACAAAAGAGAACACTAAAGTTGAAAGTGCAAAATTATGTGCTTATGAATAATGTTCTATACAAGCAAGGGCTTGATGGAACATTTTTGTTGTGCATCAACAAGGATCAACAACGATGTTTGTTGGAAGATGTGGTGGCCACTTTTTCATCAAGGGTTATGACATTCAAAATTTTGCAAGCACAGTTTTTTAGGCCAACTATGTTTCGCAACGCGTATGAATGGGTGCACAGATGTCAGTTGTGTCAACAATTTGTTGGCAAGATGAAGTTGGCAACAATTCCTCTCAGGCCAATTGTCATAGACACTCCATTTCAGCAATGGGGTTTGGATTTTGTAGGACCTATCAACCCACGTTCCAGTAAGGGGCATATTTATGTCCTGACAGCCACAGATTATTTCACCAAATGGGTTGAGGTCATCCTAACCAAGCAGGCTGCTTTCGAAGTCGTGTGTGACTTTTGAAGGAAAATATTGTTTCGCGCTTTGGGGTACTGCGCAAAATTGTGACTGATAATGCAACATGTTTCTTGTCTGAGGAGCTATTGGAGTTCTGTTTAGATCACAGTATTATTTTATGAGATTCATCAGATTAGTACCCTCAGGGTAATGGACAAGCCAAGTCATCAAACAAGACATAGTCACAATTGTACGCAAGTTAGTTGATTCCAATCAATAAACTTGGCATAAGAAACTCTACGACGCTCTCTGGTTTGACAGAATTACTCCCAAGAGAGCCATTGGTACTTCACTCTTCATCATCATGTATGGTACAAAGGCTATGTTACCTATCACATTGGAGTTGTTCGCCTTGCAGCTGGCATCCGCAGTAGAAGATGGGGAGTTCATAGATCCAATTGAGAAGCGCATCCTATAAGCTTCAAGAAGAAAGGGTGGAGGTTGTTGACAGAATCACTCAACATCAGGAGCAAGTGAAGAAAATTTTTGACAAGAAAGCTCGCCAGCGAGATTTCGAGGTCAAAGATCAAGTCCTGTTGTGGGACAAGAGACATGAGCCCAAGGGAATGCACGAAAAATTTGACTCCTTGTGGTTGGGACCGTTCAAGATCCACGAGCTCGCAAGGGAGAACACTTATATTCTCTCGCACTTGGATGGAAGGCTCCTCTCACTACCACACAGCAGGCAATATCTAAAGCACTTCATCCCTTCGGGGGTGGAGTAATCTTTCTGTACATAATTTCCCTTTCTGTTTTTGTGATGTGTTTCTCCTTTCCGTGATGTGTTAGTTATGTTGTGCTTCCCCTTTTCATAAAAGTTTCGTCATGTTTTAGGTGATTAGGCGTCCTGTTTTAGGTGATTTTTAGGGAAGTTCCAACTTATAGGTGATTCTAGGAAGTCCTACCATAGGTGATTTAGGGAAAAGTCTTGCAATAGGTGATTAGGAAAATGTTGCTGACTCCGTTGCCCAATGGATAAGGCACTGGTCTATGCTTAAATGTCCAGAGATTCTTGGTTCTCCTATGCCGTAAGTATCCGACATGGTCTCCATACAAAGCCAAATGTTGTACGCCAAATTAAAATTTTTGCTACATTTAGGCATTTTAAAAAAATGGTCAAAAGTCTTGTCAAAAACGCCAACCCCTAATTCGAAGAGCAGTTTATCTGTGCATAGTTGTCCGTTTCTAATCCGCATTCCAGAGGTGCGAATGAAATGCCAACAAGTTGATAGCATCATTAACATTTGGATTCAAAATATCTTAATATCATAAATGGTTATTCCAAAGCATATTCCTATCGCCAATCATGTTAGGAATTCACTTGAAGTACTTGCAAACCACAATCTCAAGGATGGTTGTCCTTGTATTGCAAGAGCATGGGTGGATCATTGTCCATCTATCTCGAGATGGCATACTTGAGAAGACCCTCAAGCCCAGGAACACTCATATGCCTTCTATCCCTTGAGTGCTCCATCTCAGGGGTGGCATACTTGAGAAGTCCCTCAAGCCCAGGAGCACTCATTTGTCTCCTAGCCCACGAACATGGAACCATCGTAGGTCCACTCCATCCCTCAGTCCACCTTGGAGGCACTGCAGCCTCCTTGATCAAGCCCAGGAGCACTCATTCACCTCCCAACCCACAAATCCTCCATCTTGGGGTGGTGTGCTTGATAAGATGCATGAAGACTGCCTTCCTTAACAAGCCTGAGAGGACTCATATGCCTTTCAGCCTACGAGTATATAGTTATTACTAATTTATATTTTAAAACTTGCTTCCCAATAATATTCTTCCTAAAACAGTACTTGTTTCCAATAGATCTCTTATATTCCAATTTCTGGTTTTCCTTTTTCTTTCCAATCAACTTAATTGATAGATGAGTGATGATTGCTTATTGAATGCCAATGAACTGGTTTACCCTTTATATCCATTTCTTGAAGGAGTCACCATCCTTCATGGTTGCCTTTTGAGAATAATACTTTATTTCCAAATTGATTGATAGATTTATTCCCCATTCATAATTTCTTCACAGTGAAATGCTCTCCCTTTTATATCTCAAGTTTGAGGGAGTCACACCTCTTCACCTCAATAGTTACAACTCTTCATTGCTGCACTGGGAGAATAATAATTTAATTTTAAATAAGTCAATTTGTTAGTGCTGCTGTCTAATACTTGTAATCAGTCCTAATAATTCCTCCCCTTCCTTTCCTTCTAGACCTACCTTCTTTATATACCTTATCTTGCTAAGGGACACAACCTTTCATATGCTGGTTGACCATTCTTAATAACTTAATCTTTATTTAATGTCAGTTTGGTGTAATATTAATTATCTTTGTTGAGTTCTTTTGAATCATAGGCTGCAGTCATTTAGGAATTAAATAGGACATTACAATCCACCCTGCCCAAGATTGCTTGTCTTCAAGCAATCACAAGGTAAGATGCTCTTGAAGTTACGAAGATCCCAAATCAACCTTGTAGATTTGTAATTCCTAGACATTGCTCCTTCATGTGATGTAATTAGCTTCTGTCACTGTACATTGATATAATTAGGAGTTGAAAACTCTACAGCTAGTGGCAATTGTCTTGGTTATGTCTAACTCTATACTACAATAATGTCCCTGAAGAGTAGTTGTTAGTATACTTGCCTCAATTTGACTACCAATAAGGTTAATACCATCCTTAAATCTAATGTTAATCTTCTTCTTTTTTATTAAAGGCTAGTTAGTAATAAAAATCAAAGATAGGAAGGCTTGATCATTAGGCTCTTTGAGCTCTTTGGCTCAATTGCATAAACTACTCTTCTCAATCCTCAGGCTGGCAGGATCAAGGCTCTGCTACCAATTATAATGTCCCCTTTTGGATATTCCCAAATTTAGGCTTGCAAAATAGTAATAATACTAAAAACTAATATTAGTAATAACAAGTATAAACTTTATGGTTATATTCAGACTAACGCATAAAATATTATAGTATTGAGATCAATACATCATAGTTAAAACATCATAACCAGATAGAGGCAGAATGCAAACAAACAGGGAAGCAGCTAGCTATGAAATCTTATTACAAAGAGTGATTGTAATGGGCTTTAACAAAACAAAAAATCCTAGTGTATTGGAATTTAATTTTTTTCCAGTGCAATTAAAAAATTCTATACAAATCACAAGGAGATTTTGAACAAATTTTCTGTTTTAATGAAGTGTGCCAAACTTTGAATTATTACAAAAATTGTGACTCAGGTCTGAAGAGAAATGCTTATTGTGCAAGGAGATTCAGAAGACTGTTAGACTTTTTGTTATGTTATTCCCATGGAGACATGGATGCAATGCAAAATTTCAAGGCAATCCTTCAGATCTTTGCCTTGGACAATTGTAGTCTTTTAAAATGTAATTAGCAGCCCATGTGGTTTCTTGAATGAATATATTAAAGAAAGATGCCAGTTCCTAGTTTTGAGGCCAAGGCTGATATGTCAGTTCTCTTTTGTTATGTAGAAGTCTCTTGAGTTGTGAATAGTTTTTCTATTCTATACTTGCAATGACTTCGGCTTCAAGTGAAAAGCAAAGAAAACCTAATGTGAAAAGAAGATGTTTTACACAAGCAGCTGAAAAAGTACTTGGATTTAGTTATTTTCTGCTCCTTTTAGTGTTTCCTATAGGTCTCAAGCATCTTGAATTTACTATACTGATAGGCCATGAGCTCATTCTCAAACTCTTAAGGGTCAGATTTTTTAAAACCAGTGGAAGCAACCAGTCTTCACCATTTGAGCTTCAGCAGCTTGATAATTGTTTTCTTTTACTATTGCGAGTACTATTATGTCTATTTGATGATGACCTAGATATGTTGCCTTCTTTGAACACACAAATTCTAGTTAATGAATCCATCATTTTTTCATAATACATTATATCCTATTCGCTTTGTAATGGTGCATTTTTTCCTATGGAGAACATTTTAATGTTTATCTATAGTAAAAGCAAGTGTTGATGAACGCTTACAAGTTGCACAAGCTGTTGTTATATGGATATGGTAGGCAGCTCTTACCTCAGTTTTAATTATTAAACCTGTCCTTTTTTTCCTTCTAAATCATATTTGTCTTTTTGCATAGGTGCTCTTACCTTAGTTTTAATTTTTAAATCTGTACTTTTTCCTTTTAAATCATATTTTTCTTTTTGCATAGGTGCGCTTACCTTAGTTTTAATTTTTAAATCTGTCATTCTTTCTTTCTAAATCATATTTTTCTTTTTGCATAGGTGAAATCAGCATTGCAGAAGGGAGTGTATGGAGTAATGATAGGGCGTGCTGCATACAACACGTATGATCCTTCTCTTTAGTAAATTAAGATAGTTTTATCTTGTAGTTTCTTTTTCTTTTTATTTTGAAAAATGCTTCCTATATTATGAAAATGAACAAGAAGTTTACATCCATCAAGCAAAATAGATACAAGGAATTTCTTTCTGTATAAGAGCAAAGAAAGCACTTGGGTCTGTGCCCTAATGGGCAAAGGGTCAACATCTTTTCAAGACCATTGCAAGTTAGCTTTAACAATCAAATCTAGATCATACTTCAAGAGTCTTGACTTCACTATAGCGACTAGAGACGGAACATCCTCAAAACTTGATTTACATTTTGCTTTGTGCAAGAATCTCATAAGGCTATAAGCACTTTTGGTGTTGCACCTAATCATTCAATAGTCTCTTGACAGAGATCCTCACCAAGATACAATAATGAGGACATGAATTTCAGCTTGAAGCTAAACCCAGAATAACTTAGCTAGAGCATCTCCAAAGGATGTGACATGAAACTGTCCTCTCCCACATAAGAAGCACACAGTGTCTGTGGTTCCCACTTTAGTCAATCTTTCTTTAATGGCCAGTCCTTCGTAAATCACAATGCACCCCAAATGTTTGTGCTTGAAATTCTTTGGATTGACACTACTTATTCGGACACAAAGCAAGAGCTGTGCTGTACTTGATTTAAATATACAGAGATTTTGTCTCATAGTTGTAGAAAGCTTTTCATTGTTCTACTTCCTGTTTCTCCAGTAAGGAGCTGACACTTGTATTTGCAGCTTGAAAAGACAGTTTTCAGAAATCATTTTGGAAAGCTGTTTTATCAGCTGTTGTTAACTTTTGGCTGTATAGGGATTTTTTGCGCATAATTCAGTTCCTGTCTTAAGACTGTAAAATTGTTTGATAATTGCATTGGCTCAATAAGCTTTTGGGTGCTCAGTGACTCAGTTTTTTACCTTTTTCATTATTTTTTCCTCCAATTATGTAGCCACTATTTAGGTTGTTTGCAATAGTCAAGGGACTTAACATTGCAATGTAGCCCATGGGCTACCTTAGGGAATGTTGATACTGCAGTTTATGGTGTTCCAAGCAGAGGACTTTCTCGCAGACAGGTACGTTTGGTACAATAAGAAAGTAGACTTTGGTTTCCAGTGCTATTAATGATCACTAGACAAATTTGGACTCTATGCATTTCTCTAATGTTACAGATTTTGTCTATAGATTTTACAGGAATATCAGAAATATGCAGATTCAGTCATTGGAAAATATGGAATCAATAAACCTAGTATTAGGAATGTAGTCAAGGTGCATATCTCTATCTTATCTATGCTGTTTTAACTCTATTTAAAAACAAAGCATATATATGGTTATGAACTTACTCCAATACTCTTTGTCGATAAATATAATTTCATCCGAATCAGATCACATCATTCAGTGGCATGTCTAGCATATTGAAATGTTTTCCTTTGAATTTTTTTTTTTATGTGCCATTGTCATTTATCATCTTTATATTTTGTAATAAAGCATTGTAATGATTCAAGTAACATATTTTGTAGAGGCCTTTTAGAGTAGCAGGCTAAAATAACAAGGAAGCAACATCAATCAGAGATTTCTTCTTTAAGTTCCCTAACATCTCCATTGTTCTCTCAGAGAAAAGTACACAATCACCTGTCAGGCACAAATAATGGGCATACTTATTCTAAATTAATGATTGATATTGTTGTGGCCATTTTGAGAAGAATATTTGGGCATCCTTCTACATTATACTCATAAACAAAAACCTGAAGTTTTGGCAATATTTAAGTAGAAACCTCTCTTCAATTATACGAGTCTGTCCACTTTCACTGTTGCTCTTTGATCTTTGTTTTAATGATCTAGAACATTTCCAGTGGAGTCTTCTTAGATACCCTTGATGGTTGCATCCTCTTTGAGTTTTCATTATTGTATCTCTTTGCCAATAACATAATTTTGTTATGGCTGACTGAATAATGTGCTTGTATGACAACCATAGCCATATTAGGTTTAATCAATATTGTGTCATGTCCCCTTCTATGGAACTATGGAAATAATTAAATAATTAAATTTAAGTTGTCGAAAAGGTAACTTATATTAAAAGATGACATATTTAATTATTTAAAGAGGTCGATATAACTTAATAAATAAAGTGTTGGTAGACCCGAGGTACAAAAAGGTGAGTGGAAAATGACACTTTATTATTATATTTTTATAACTTTGATGAGGAAAAATGGTTTCTTGCTCATTTTATCAATTTCATTTCTCAATAATGAACATGAGTTTTTTTCCTAAGGACAAAAAGTTATATACCAACATGGAAGGATGATGTAGTCTAGGCAAGGGGGTCAACTAAACAACTGACATGCCATGTGAAAGATAAAACAATGAAATCCTTATTAACTTCACACAATATCTACCTTTATATGCTTAGAGTGTAATGTCCCTTTCCTTGGTCTATTCCAACATCCTTGGAAACTCCAACTTTTTTCGAGAGCACCAATGTCATTGGAAAGATATTTTGATAGTGGCAGATAGTTCCTAAAGCCATGATACAATGTTTGTATTAATCTTCAAGGAAGTATGTCAATACAACAATCTTCTATGTAATCCAACAACACTTTGATGCCCTGACAACCTACAAACAAACTCTTACAAACCACAATCTCAAGGCTCTGATATATAGAAGTTTGTGGGAGAGAATACCACAAATGGTATCCCTAAAAAAAAAGCAAAACCACCTGGAAAAACCCACGCCCCTTATTGGACAACCTATAAACATGGAATAAAATATTAATTATCACATGACCTTCACATGGGCACCTAACCCATAGCCAATCAGAATTGGTCAAAACCCAAGTGCACCATAACTCTTCGACGGCTGTGATGGCTTCATGCAGGAACATGCACCAACATGCAAACTTGGGCACCCAACCATGCAAATAACATGCAAGGACATGCACACCAAAGTGGTCCCCACTCACAAAGTTGGACGCCCAAGAGGAATATTCTCCCGAGATGCTCTGTAACCGCGACCATAATGGATCCACCTCTTTGAATGCAATTACAATTTGTCATAGGAAAATAAATAATAAATATTTTGTCCCTCATGTCCCCTAGAACACTTTCCGAAGAACATGGAGACACATAAATCAACTTAGGATAGCAATTATAATGTCACCTATCCTAACATTCTCCCACTTGACATTATACATTGCAATTACATCCATGAGATACAAATAAAACATATAATTAAGTACAGTGATCAAGGCCCATGGCCTTCGGGCACCAAGAGAACTTATTTGTGGTCACTGGCTTTGTGAGAGAATCTGCAACATTATCCAAAGTGTCAACCTTCTCAATCAAAACCTTACCATTCTCTACCATTTCTCGCACAAAGTGATATTGAACATCAACATGCTTAGTACAAGCATGATACATCAGAGTTTTGGCTAAACCATAGTTGAAAAAATCGCTAAAAACTCGCCTAACGCGCGAGTAATCGTTGTGTTTTTATGGAGGCGAGTTAATTGCCAGAAAAATTGCGGCCGAGTAAACCCAAAAAATCGCAGCGATTTAACAGGTAAAAATCGCGAAAAATTGCGTGTAATAGTAGTAAAAATCGATGAAAAATGTATGCCCTAAGTTTTTCATTTAATATTAATGTGGACACCGATTTAGTTTTATATTTATTCACGCCCGACAAAGAACGACGACGTTTGAGAGTAGCAAGGAGAAAAACGAAGATGTTTGAGCAAGAAAAAATCCGACGGGGGCAGGAAAAATTTGATCAATGCACGCACGTCTGAGTAAGTTCATTGTTTTTCTGTTTTCATCTAGTTTTTCTGCTTTTTTTTGTCTGCGTTTTTTCAATTTTTTTCCTTCCTACGTTTTTTCCATAGTTTTCTCTAGGGTTTTTTAATATTTCTAAATTGTATTACGAATAATACTTTTTTATAATAATATTTCTACTTTTTTTTTTCGGAAAATGCCTCCTATTTATAATATTTCAGAATTTCTAATTAAAATTTTTTAAAAATAAATTAAATTAAAATTTCTAATTTTTCAATATAGTTAATACTTATATAATTATAAATATAATATTTATTATTTATTATTAAGTAGTAAATATATTCAAAAGCCTTAAATTTAAATATATTTATTACTTAAGACTTTAAATTTATAATATTATATTTAAAGTTAAGCCTTTTAAATTTGATAAATAAATAAATTTTTTATCAAATTTAAAAGGCTTAAGTATAATATTATAAATTTAACGGCTTAAGTAATAAATATATTTAAATTTAAGGTTTTGAAATATATTTATTAGTTATTTGATGAAATTCAATAATATGTTCTAAAAGTTTAGTTTATATGTGTGTTTTTTAAGAATATTTTAAAAAATTGTGCATTTTCAAATGTTCAATAAATTTGCTGAGTTTTTCCTCGAGTTTTTGCCGAGTCCTGAGTTTTAAAATTTTTTGGGTCTACCAAGTTATTGCCGAGTCCGATTTTTTCAACTATGGGCTAAACATATGGCACTTTGATTGTCACATCCAATCCTCATTGTCCTACAATCAAAACCAATGCCATTACCAAGTCTCTATAACCAAACTGCCTTCTTAGAGGCATGTGTAGTAGCCATATACTCTGCTTCGGTGGTGGAAAATGCAACTGTAGGCTGCCTCTTACTCATCCAATTCACTGCACCTCCAAACAAAGTTAAAACATAGCCACTAGTGGACCTTTGACTATCCAAGTCACCTGCCCAATTTGCATCAACAAAACCTTGTATGTCCAATGAATTATCCACATCATCAGTACCATGATAAACCAAATAGTAATCTGAAGTACCACACAAATATCTAAAAACCCTCTTAACAAAAGTCCAATGCTCTCTACCAGGGTTAGACATAAACCGACGCAAAACTCCCACTGCTTGGGCTATATTTGGTCTAGTGCAAACCATTACATACTTCAAACTACCAACGACACTAGCATAAGGAACGTTAGACATCTCTTCAATATCATCATCAAAATTAGGACACATCTAGACTCAACTTAGTACCAACCGGAAATGGAATACTTACTGGTTAGTCATGCATATTAAACCTTTGCAAAATGGTATCAACATACTTACTCTGACTTAACCAAAGCTTTCTGTGAACCCGATCTCTACTGATTTCCATCCCAAATATATATTTTGCAGGCCCCAAATCCTTCATATCAAATGTGCCAAAAAACTAAGTCAAGCTCCCTAATCATCACCTTGTCGTTACCCATAAACAACATATCATCAACATACAATACAATGATTAGTATCTGATCATCAATAACCTTAATGTAAACACAATGGTCCTCCTCACTTCTAATAAAACTCAACTTTAATGCAAAAGCATCAAACTTCTAATACCACATCTCAAGTGACTGTTTCAAATCATTTAAAGATCTCTTTAATATGCAAACCAAGTTTTCTTTTCCTTTCACAACAAAACCGTCAAGCTGTCGCATATAAATTACTTCCTCAAGATCCCCATGCAATAAAGCACTTTTAACATCCATTTGCTCTATTTCAAAATCATAAGCAACAACAATAGATAAGAGGAATCTAATAGAATTTAACTTAGCAATAGGAGAGAAAATTTCACCAAAATCAACTCCCTCTCTTTGGGAGTAGCCCTTGGCCACCAATTTGGCTTAGTACTGCTCTAACCGACCATCTGCTCCAAATTTCTTTTTAAATACCCACTTGCAACCAATGGGCTTCCTTCCTTCAGGAAAACTCACAAGATCCTAGGTATCACAACTATCCAAAGCCATCATCTCCTCCTGCATGGCCCGCATCCAAGACTCACTTTCTTTTGAAGAAAGAGCCTCCTTGTAGGATCTAGGTTCATCATTAGCACTCAACAAAGCAAATACACAATGAAAATTGGATGGGCTATACCTGTCAATTGGATTTCGTTGTCTTGTGGATCTTCTCAAGGTAGGAGTAAGGGTTCTTGTTGCTCTTCTTCTACATGCTCATCCTGCACATCATCTGAACTCTTTGAGCCCTCTTCTTTGTCTCCATCCTCTAATCCATTTGGTTGTTCTTCCATATGTGCATCTTCCTTCTTTCCAATCTTTGTCTCAAAGCGCACTGTTTTTGTCTTATCTTTTTCCTTTGGTTGTTCTTCACCTAAGTGAGCTCTAAACTCCCTAAAAATCACATCTATAGAAAAAACCATTTTATAGGTTAGTGGATTCCAAAGCTTATAACCTTTTACGTTGTCACCGTAATCAACAAAGATGCATTTTTGTGCTTTTGGATCTAATTTAGAACACTTCTCTTGAGGTACATGAGCAAAAGCCTCACAACCAAAGACCCTTAAATGTGAAACAGAAGGCTCTACACTTCATAAGGAGTTTTATCAACAAGAGCTAAACAAGGAGATCTATTAACCAAATAACATTCAATACTTGCAGCTTCTGCCCCAAAGCATCTATCAAGCTTAGCACCACTCAACATGCTCCTAGCTCTTTCCATCATGGTTCAGTTCATTCTTTCTGCTACCCCATTTTGTTGAGGTGTATAAGGAGTAATCTTTTGCCGAACAATACCTGCATGCTTATAGAACTCATCAAATTCCCTAGAACAATATTCACTCCCATTGTTAGATCTCAACACCCTTATCTTATAATCCGTTTGCTTCTCAACTAAGGCTTTAAATTCCTCAAACTTAGTGAAAACCTCAGATTTTGCATGCGTAAAATAAATCTAGGTGTATCTTGACACATCATCAATGAAAGTAACATAATAACAAGATTTTCCAAAAGAGTCAACATCCACTGGTCCAAACACATCCGAATGAATGATCTCTAATAATCTCTTAGTTTTATTAGTCCCATTAGGAAATGATGAGCTATTTTGTTCACCAAACACACAACGCTCACAAAAATCATTTTTTCCAACAGAATAATTAGAAAGATCGTCAACCAACTTTTTATTCAAAATGGTCTTAAGACCCTGTTCACTTATGTGACCCAATCTATGGTGCCACGACATACATGCATTTTCAGTGCCCTTTAGGCCCTCCTTTTTCTTTGGACCTTCCTTGCACATGCAAGGCATCTTGGGAGCCCACATTCATAGAATTTCTCATCTCTTCTGAAAGAAGTATAGTAATGCAACTATCCATCTTCGGTTTTGTACCAACACCACCACTTATGGCAACAATTAGATTTTCCCAAGATTCGGGTAAAGAACAAAGCATCAAAATACATTTATCTTCCTCTTCTACCTTAACATCTACAGATGCAAGCTGACTTATAATCATATTAAAAGCATTTAAATGTTCAGTAATAGAATCACCATCCTTCATTTTCAAAGAATAAAAACGTCTTTTGAGATACAACTTATAAGTTAAACTTTTAGTTTGATAGATTTCACCTATCCTCCACAACTTGAATGCGGTAGATTCTTCTGAAACATTCAGGAGGATGAAATTTGCAAGACACAGCCGAATGGTTCCTCATTCCTTCTTGTCCATTTTGTTCCAATCTTCATCAGACATTTTTTCTAGTTTCTTTTCACTTGAAATTGCTAACCACTGATCTCTCTCTTCAAGGAGATCCTCCATCTTCAACTTCCACATCTCGTAACCAGTGCCATTGAACTTCTCAATATCTAAATGGGAGGTACAAGCCATGGTTTACAATCTTCTTCACAAATCTACAAAACCCATAATGCACAAGCTCCAACTGCAACCAAGAAACCTTTAAGACTCAAAAGAAAGGCGTCCCTCTCTTAACAGAACCATTAGCTTTGATACCAAATGTTGGAAATCATGGTATAACTTGTAGCAATATGAACTTAATAAAGTGGTTGCATATCTGAAATTATGTTAACAAGATTACCAATATTATGATATATGATTGACAATTGCAACAATGAAAGAAAATTTGCAATACCATAATGTAGTGTTCCACCACTCTGCTGATTTGTTTTTCACTGAGTTTTGTAGGTCTGATTTTTGTTTGGGTTTGTATTTCTTCCTTTTTTGTTTTTGAGTTTGTTTGCCAATAATGTTAAAAAGGTACCAACAAGCATATACATACCATTGAAACTTCAAATAAACTAAACTACTAAGATAACCTTGAGTAAATTGCTCGATTTAGAAGTCAAAGATGATTTCTTCATTACATGATAGGATACATACAATAGATAACTTAGATCAGATTTAAAACTGGACTTATTGTAATGTCCCCTTCTCAATTGTGATCGATTCAGTTGACCGTTGGCCTATTCCGGAGACCCGTAGGCTGCTCGGAGGGTGAAAATTAGGGTTTCTTGTTTTTGAGGAGGTTGTTGCTTGAAGTTTGGTGATTGGATTGTGGATTCTTTCTGGGTTTTCAGAGAGCTTCGCAGTGGTATAGCTTGCATTGTGTTTTGGGCACCTTCATGAATTTACTATTTTTAGTAAATTCTATTTCTGGCAGTGGTCTTGTGGATTTCAGTGTAGTTGGCTCTCTTCTTCAACCAGTTCAGTTGGTAATTTTATTTTTGGCCCTTGGATGCTTTTCTGGAGAGATAAATTAAGTTGATTTAAATAATGTTATATTTTAATGTTGACCACTTGGCCTAGCTTCATCACTTTAAGTTGTTTTAAAAGGGGGACTTCAAGGGTGAATGCCTCATCAGGAGGTTATTAAATATTTCCAAGGCCAAAAATCTGTGATGCTTAAGGGGGACGCCAACTTCAAGGAGCTTAATATTTATTAAAAGATCAAATATTGCCTTGTGAAGAGGGACGCCATTCTTGGAGGGAAAATGAAGTCAATTCAAAATTAAAAAAGGGCGCACTTTCTAGAAGCTTTTGGATGCTTTGCTAAGTCTATAAAAGGAGGCCTTCTCTCTTCAGTTCTTCATCTCATATTTTCAATAAAGTTATGCTGTCGAAATGGTGACAAAGTTGCTTCAAGGAAAGCACACCTCCTAGCTTGGCTCAACTTCTTGCTTGAAAGATAGCAACTAGTTGAGAGGTAGATTGTAGTTGAGTTATCCAACATTGTACTTGAGTTTCTTAGCATCTTAGTTCAGTTTCCTTGCATTCTAATCATATTTTGGAGTTGTTGATTAGCATAGCTGATTGTAGTTTTTGCTCATATTTCATGAAATAAAAATAATATTGTTCTGGGTATTGCATCTATCCATTTCTCTATGTGAGGTGACCATTTGAGCAAATTTGCAGATTTTTTTTATGAAGTCTTTGATTTTTCCAAGGCAAATCGCCCTTACTTGAGGGTCGTACCATCTGGAGGGGTCTTGGAATCTGTGCAAGAAAAATAGGTGGCTGTAAGCTGAGGTTTCTTCATTGGGATTTGGGCGCCATTGTCATTAGAGACTATTGCATTTCGTTTCATGAGTTTTGGATGTGTGGGGAGTGATTTATGTGCATTTTAGAGAGTTGTTGTATTGTTGGTTACTTCATTTCAGTCGTTGGTCTGTCATATCAGTCTTAGATAAATGCAATTTTGTGAGGTGTTTGAGTCTAGAGAGTCTTGTTAAGCATTGAGGAAATCATATATAGTATTGCAGCATTGGAGAACTTCTAATATTGGGCTTTGACAAGCATTCTATCATATTGTAAGCTGATCAGTAGTACTATCAGCAATTCTCCTTTCTCTCTTTCACTTACTTTATTGTACTTCCCACTGAATAAGTGGAAGAGGCCAGCTTGCTGCCTATTTACTTTCAGTTAGTAGTTCTTAGGGACCCTCTGACCATATGCTCGCCATCTCTCGGCGCCATCTTGGTTAGAGTTACTTTCAGCTCATCATGCATAAGATCCTTTGACCATATGCTCTTCTATCCTAGACGCATTCTTGGTTAGAGTTCCCTTCTAGTTCTGCATTGCATGAGATCCTTTGACCATATGCTCACACCTTGCCCAACATCGGGATCTTGGTGTACATCCTTGGTTAGAATTGTTTTCCGCATCGTTTTGGTTTAGAGCTAACCTTAATAGGTGCGTGTTGATTGTAATTGTAATTGGAAATACAAAAAAAAATTAGTCCGGCTCATTACAGTGGTATCAGAGCCATGATCCTGCCAACCTGTGCCCTACAGTAATTCAGTTGTCAGATGAGTGACATTGATTGCAAATATTACACCAAAAGTTAGGCCAGAAAACAGCAGTCACAGTTTCCGCCAATGCCAAAAGCAGATACTTTTTTAGAGGCTTTGAGAGAAACAGGGAAAGCAGTAGATACTGGTAAAGCAGTTGAGAACATGTTAGACAGTCATAAGCAGGCCATGGATGAGAGAGAGGATAGGATGGAGAAGAAGTTTGATGGGATGATTGATATGATGTCCCGTTTGCTTGCAAGAATGGATCAACAGGCTGCTCAGAATCATAGCCCTAGTCAAAACAATGCCACAGGTGAAAATAGTGGTGTCAATGGAAACAATGGCAATGGGAGAGACTGGACTATTGGCCAACATGAGGCCACCTATAGAGGATCAGCCTCTAGGCCACTCTTTCCTACATTCACTCAAAGGGAGGAACCACAAGTTGAAGCCGCAATTGCTTTTGCAGATGATGCCAGGCAAGCCTACTTGGAGCATGCCACCTTACCCCTTGATCTTAGAGACCAATGGTCCTTTGATCAATTCTTGAACCAAAGAAACAGAAGAAACGGAGGAAGAGTTGATAACCGAGCTCCTATGGCTCATAGGAATGACTATCAACAAGCCCTTGGGAAGGTGTCATTGGCTCACTTCGATGGAAGTGATAAGTGTTCAACAAGGTCATGGGTTCAGAAGCTGGTCAACTACCTATCGCTAAGTGTAAGAGACCTGGTGTCTCTCAACCCCAAATCTGTGCTGGATAATGCTATTTGTTTTGGGTTTTGATGTTTTTTCTATATTTTGTTGGTTTGATTGATATACTATTTTATCAAACCTAAATCATTGCATTGCACATTGATAATAATATTCAAATGAAATGAATATGTGAATCTGGAAAACCACTTAAACTCAATGCACAGTGACAACTGAAGACTTGCACAAGCCCAAACTGATTATGAATGATGGTCAGATATAAGAGTATTTGACTCAGAATGAACGGCAGTAAGCATTAGATCATAAGCTATGCTTAGTGAACTGTAACAGCAATATTATCATTTCATTCATCTACAAAGTTCAGATATAACAGTGTAGACTAGGGTTTCAGAATATGCAATAATAGATGCTACAAGACAGCCCTTTTGCAACAAGTTCTGAGTAATAAGATGGCTGGTCTGTTTATACAAAATGCTTAGAAATGAACAACAGCAAAACACCCTTAAACGTTTCACCCAAAATCAGATTGCAATCATGTGAACACTGATATTCAGTATCTCTTGCTGGTATCTATTACAATCTTAATCAATTCTAGACTTAATGCCAAGGGTCTGATATACAATGATATTTTCGGATGTAACATTTTCAAATTAAACACAGATTATAAGCTGCTTTACAACTTGGAGCACTCAGAAATTCACTTCAACTTATAATCATTATTCCTTACTGATAATCTGTGTAGAAAATATACATTTAGCATGGATGAGAATGTATATAAAACCTGACC
The DNA here is from genome assembly GCA_007258455.2 of Sequoia sempervirens. Lineage (NCBI taxonomy): Eukaryota > Viridiplantae > Streptophyta > Pinopsida > Cupressales > Cupressaceae > Sequoia > Sequoia sempervirens. Next base: position 61,561 of record VDFB02002007.1, read on the forward strand.
TGGAAGTTTGCTTAGGTCTGAAATGTTTACAGCAGTCTGGAAATGAATATCTTCATGTATTATGACCATATACAGATCTGAGATTAATTGCAACAAGCAGAGAATGGATTCTGAGCAATAGAGAGTTCACACCTAGGCTAAGAATGCTTTGAAAGATGCACCAAATTACTGTAGCGGATCACTGTTCACGCCACTGTAGCGATTTACTATTCACGGGTACTGTAGCGACGGGCACTGTAGCACGGTTACTGTAGCAGCGGGTACAATAACTCCAAACTTGCAATTTTATTCTAACCCTATGTTGATTCTTCACTTGTAAGCACAAATATGACTCCTGTATGAAGCCACCTTACTTAGCAATCTTCAGCTGATCTCTCACAACCTCAGAAAGCTTGACTCTGAAGAGGTATCGTTCTCCAAAGCCTGAAAAATGCACGAATTTGCAGAAACCCTAGTTTCTTCACAAACTCCACAGCTCTCAATAAAAGACAAAGTTGAATAATCATATCATAATGAATTCTTTTTGCCCTTTGAAAGCTTTTATAGCCTCTTTGAGAAAATCGACCTATTTTGGCTTTTAAAAATCATTTAACTATTATAATCTTCAATTTGCATTTAATGCCTTCTCATTACCTTGGTTTATGTGCACACAATCAATTAATATCATTAAATACACTTTTAATGTGTCATTGGCCCCATTCGAATATAAAGTTAATTTATAACTTTATATTATAACCCTTTTTAATATAAAGTCATTTTATAACTTTATATTATAAACCTTTTTAATTAAAAATCATTAATGACACATTAAATATTAGTATCTCCATAAATATGCATCCGTTAGCCATGCCAACTGAAACCAAGGTCAATTTTGCCAAACTTTGAGTGATTAGACGCCCTGCCAAAGATAGTAACTTCTGATAGCTGACTTACTATAAATAGTAAGTACACACCACTGAGTCTAGAAACAACTGCAAAGGTCCAATCAACGGTCGATACTGCAAATATGCTCTGTTTAGGTACCCTACTATTATTGGAAACCCTGACTCTGCCAAAATAGTAACTTACTATAAATAGTAAGTGTGCCAATCTGAGTCAAATAACTTGTGCAAAGGCCAAAACCTGAATCCAGCTGAGGAGTAATGTCCCAAATCACCGGGTAACTGCCACAAAAGACCCCCTATCCATAACTGTTAGCCTACGAGGGTCAAATGATAGGCTAATCCTTACGAACTCTGATGCTCACAAAAATGGGGACATTACACTAAGGCCCATGCCGGAGGAAGATGCCATAAAGTTTGCAACGTTGCATTTGGAAGGAGCTGACCATGAGTGGTGGTACCATGGTTTGGTCACGCTTGGCCACAACCTCATTCGAACCTACGATGAATTCACCAATAAGCTGATTGATAGGTTCGACACTAAGGATCCTGAAGTGAAGTTTCGCGAGCTTGCACAATTAAAGCAGCATGGCTCCTTGGATGCTTACATAGCTGATTTTCAAAGGCTTTCCGTGATGGTGCCCAACATCACTGAAAGAATGTTGGTAGTATTGTTCTCTGAAGGATTGGTTGAACCTTTGAAAGGGTGGGTTAAGGCTTTCGATCCACCAAGTCTGGAAGAAGCAATCAAAAAGTCTCGAAGGATGGAGTTATCAGCCCCTAGGCCAAAATTTCCACCCAAGCCCTTTGGCCACAAGAGGGATAAGAAGCATTTTTCAAATCAGCACAAGAAGTTTCCACCCAAGTTTATTGATGAGCAGCGTGAACAGCTTAGAAAAGAGGGCAAGTGTTATACATGTTTGGAGCCTTGGATTAAGGGTCATAGATGCCATGGAAGAGGGCGTTCTAACCAAATGGGGGCCTATTCTGATTATGGATCAGAATCTGATATGTCTAATCAGTAGTCTTATTTTGGAGACAGCGAGGAAGAGAGAGCCCCAGAAGAGTCCGATCATGAGCAAGGAGTTGGGGGCCCTATTGCCCAACTCTCTAGTTTCCAAAAGAATGAATCTTTCAAGGTTCGTGGTGGGATTGGAGGTCACCGTATTGTTGCCTTAATTGACACTGGGGCAACACATAACTTCATTGACGAAGGTGTGGTTGCAAAGAGAGGTCTCAAAACAGAAGAATTTGAAGGTTTCAAAGTCATGGTGGCTGATGGGTTTCATATTTCTTGCAACAAAAAGAATGGAGAGGCCGATTCGGATTGTGTCATTCAAAAGAATGAAGAGGCTGATTCGGCACGATCAAGTTGAGTGGGCTGCGAAATGTATGGTTCTTCCAGCTAGTCTAGTTGAAACAAAGAGGGACTATCCTCCAGATATCCAGTCTATACTTGCCAAGAAGAGTAAGGTGTTTGCTGATCTACCTCCTGGGCCGCCTCCTGAAAGGGGAGCTGAGCATGTCATTGAACTCAAGGAAGGGGCCAAGCCAGTCATCGCAACACCATATCGGTATCCTAAGAAGCAGAAGGACAAAATCGAGAAAAACATAAAAGAACTCTTGGAGATGGGCTTCATTCGTCCAAGCAAGAGTCCCTTCGCTTCTGTAGAAACCCCTGGTCTCACTGTTTCTGAATCTGATTGGTTTTTGCTTGTTTTTGATTTTTTTTGTGTTTTGGGTTTTTGCATGCAATATTGAAAAATGCGAATTTGAAAGAAAAATTCTAATAAATTCAAATGAGTGAAAACTGAAGCAAATAATCTTTGAAATAATTAGCATACGATCTTATTATTCTTTCCAGATGATTACAAGAATAGATCTCTGACATGCAGACAAAGATAAGACAATATCAATTCAAAAACCTGATTTGCAGCCGCTTGGATAAAACTTGAATAGTACGGCCAGATCTCAGTAATGATTTTCCCCTGCTTGTATTTGTCTGGAAAACCTCCACTTGCCTGGGCGTCACAAATGATGAAAGAAAAGAGCTGAAAGAAGAGGCGTTTTTGGTCTAGATGCAAGGACGCCTTCCTTTGTAGCTGGTACGACCTCCAAACAGCAATAGATTAAAAAGTATGGCCTTTATTGATGTGTCCAAATCTTGGAAAATGGACGCCTAAAAATGAAGAACCCTTCCCGGAAGAGTTTCAAATCAAAACCCTGAAGATTACTCGAATGGTGAAGCTTTGTGATAACCTCTGGATGAAGCTATCTCTCTAACAAGCAATAGATCAGCTGATATTTCATAGCCTCTGAACTGCAGACACTGAAGATGGTTCGTTCTCCAATGGAGAATGAAAAGTGGAACCCTTGGCTCTGTTCTCAGAAGAAGCACTTGGCAAAAATTCGATTTCATAACATAATGAGCTCTTTTCCCAATGAAATCCTTATATTCTTCAAGAAGTCGACTTCTCTCCAAAAAAGCATCATTTAAATAAAGTTCGAACTTTTCTTTTAATTTTTCCAAAGTCTCGAAGGCACTTTTAATTATAAAATATAATTGAAAAGTGGCCTCTTCTTTATGTTGGTCGACCCCTTCCTTTAAGTCACTTAAGTTATAATATTTAATTATATTATAACTTTATAATATAAGCCTTTAATTAATTAATATTTATTTTCGCAAACAAATATTAATATCTCTCTCAAAACAGGTCCAAATGACGAACCGTCTGAAACCAGATGCTAAGTGACTGAATCCGCATATGACCAAACCATACTGCTAAAAATAGCAGGGGTGCTCTGCTGAGTGTCTCCACTTACTAAAAATAGTAAGTCAAGCAAATGATGTCCAAATGACCCCGAACGAAAGCCAACTGAAACGATTCTGCAACTGAAGCCAAGCCAAGCCTCAACTAGACCCTCTATCCACCCTATCAGCCTACGAGGGTCACATAATAGGCTAATCAATGATCTAAGAGATGTCAACTGGAAGGGGACATTACAGTCCGCCCCTCCTGAAATTGCTTGTCCTCGAGCAATCTCAACTCCGGATGCTGCAAAATCTCCTCACTCTCCCACGTAGCATCCTCTACTGGTAAGTCTCTCCATTTTACCAAGTATTCCCTGATAGTCCTGCTGCACAACTGTCTCTCTCTATACTCGAGGATCGACTCAGGAACTAAGATCAACTTTCCCTCATCATCTAAGGGAGGTAATACTGCCGAAGGTACCACACGGTGTCCCAACACCTTCTTGAGACGTGACACATGAAAAACATTGTGGACCTTACTATCCGCCGGAAGCTCTAGCTCATAAGCCACCTCCCCAACACGCCTCAGAATCCTGAAAGGACCATAATATCGTGGCTTAAGCTTCTCGGATCCACTCTTCCTAAGAGTAGACTGACGGTAGGGCTGCAGCATGAGGTATACCATGTCTCCCACCTCAAAAGATCTCTCTGTCCTCTTTTGATCTGCATACTGCTTCTGCTGATTCTTTGCCTTAGCAATATTTTCCTTAAGAGCCCTCATAGTGTCCTGACTCTCCTGCAATAAATCTCCAGCACTAGGCACTCTACTGTCACTCAGTAGCAAATCCAGGAAGCTAGGCGCTTCATAACCATACAACGCCATGAAAGGGGACATCTGAATGGTCATGTGGAAAGTAGTATTGTAACAATACTCGCACAAATATATCCACTTGACCCACGCCTTTTGCTGCCCTGCAATATAATTCCTGAGGTAACCTTCCACCCATTTGTTTACTATTTCTATCTGACCATCGGTCTGCGAGTGGTAACTGGTGCTTGGTGTAAGCTCGGTCCCACAAAGTCTGAACACCTCCTGTCAGAAGTGACTCAGGAACCGACTATCCCTGTCGCTAACTATGCTCCGAGGCAACCCATGTAACCTGAAAACCTCACGGAAGAAAACCTCTGCTACCTGTGTAGCTATGTAAGTGGTGGTGATCGGAAAGAAGTGGGCATACTTCGTCAGCCGATCCACAACTACATATATGTAATCACATCCTTGGGCTTTAGGCAAGCCCGTAATAAAATCCATCGACAGGCATTCCCACTTCCTATCAGGAATCGGAAGTGGCTGCAATAATCTTGCCAGATACGTGTTCTCCTGCTTGTTCTGCTGACAAATAGGGCACTCACGCACATACTGAAGAACATCTGCCTTAAGACCCTTCCATGTAAATCTTTCCCGAACTTGTCTGTATGTTTTGAAGTACCCGGGGTGCCCTGCTGTAGGTACATCATGAAAGGCTCGCATAATGGTGTTCTTCATCTCTGATCCTGGGATCAAGAAAATCTTGTTCTTGTAAATGATCAAGTCATTCACAAGTGTATACCTGGTGTCTACCATCGATCCCTCAACAATACCAGATGCCCAAGCATCCTTGGCATACTCTGCCACAATCAAATGCCTCCAGTCCTCTGCAATGTGTACCATAGAACTCAGATAAGGCCGACGTGAGAGAGCATCAGCCACAACATTCTGGGTGCCTTTGATGTAGGTGATATCAAAGTCATATGCCTGTAACTTACTCACCCACTTCTGCTGACGGTCATTTAAATCTTGCTGCCCTAGGAAATGCCTCAAACTATTGTGGTCAGTTTTAATGCAAAACTTACTGCCCACGAGATATTGCCTAAATTTGGCCAAGGCATGCATTATGGCTAGCATCTCCTGATTATAAATACTGTAAAGCCTCTCTGGTCCTCTGAGCTTCCCGCTCTCATAAACTATCGGGTGCTTGTCCTGCATAAGCACTGCTCCAATGCCCTCACCTGAAGCATCACACTGAAGCTCAAAAGGCTTCGTAAAATTTGGCAGTGCTAACATTGGACACGTAGTCATCAGCTCCTTGAACCTCACAAAACACTCCTGTGCCTCAGGAGTCCAAAAGAATGCACCTTTTTTCAACAAATTTGTCATAGGTGCTGCATGGCGTGAATAACCATTAACAAATCTACGATAAAACCCACATAGACCAAGAAATCCCCGCAGCTGTGTAAGGTTCGTAGGAGTAGGCCAATCTACGATAGCACGGATCTTTTCAGGATCCATCTGCACTCCCTCTGCACTGATGATATGGCCTAAATATAATAACTCAGTCATCCCTAAGTCACACTTGGATTCCTTGGCGTACAAGGACTCCCTCTCCAAAATACTGAGTACTGCATCCAGATGAGCCAAATGCTCCTGCCAAGTCCTGCTGTAGATCAGAATATCATCGAAGAAGACAAGTACATATCTCCTCAGAAGTGAGTGGAAGACCCTGTTCATGGTGGACTGAAATGTCGCTGGAGCGTTGGTTAGCCCAAATGGCATAACCACAAACTCGAAGTGTCCACAATGACAACGAAAGCAGTCTTCTCAACGTCCTGCTCATGGACTCTAATCTGGTGATATCTCGATCTCAAGTCTATCTTCGAAAAATAACAGGCACCATGGAGCTCATCAATAAGCTCATCTATACGGGGTATGGGATACCTGTTTTTGATGGTCCTCTTGTTCAGGACTCTGTAATCAATGCACATATGGAGTGTACCGTCTTTCTTCTTCACTAGAACCACTGAAGAAGCAAATGGTGATTTACTCGATCGAATGTGACCCATCGCGAGCAGCTCCTTGATAGTCCTCTCTATCTCATCCTTAAGCCGCTTTGGATGCCTGTACGGAGTAATCATGATGGGCTTAGCGCCCTCCTCAAGCTCTATGATGTGCTCAATACCCCTGTCTAGAGGTCTCCCTGGTGGAATGTCGCTGAAAACCTTCCCATGCTTATCTCTCAACTGCTGAATGTCAGGATGATACTTAGTCTTATGCTGTCCCTCCTGTATAGGTGTCAAAGTGCACTCGGCAGCCCACTCAACCATGTCATGACGCATAAGTCTCTCCATCCGTCGGAAAGAAATAGTCCTAACGTTACTGTCTCGGATTGCCTTCAGAATATGAGTCTTTCCATCCACATCAAACCGAATCTCCATGTCTTTGAGACGAAGTGTGACTTCCTCAAGGGAATGAAGCCACTTCATGCCAAAGACTAAATCAATATCTCCCATGTTCACTACGTAATAATCAACCTTGAATTCATAATTATTCAAGCTCAAGGGGAGATCCTTAATCATACGGTCACATCTGAGAGTGTAACCGTCGGCCACCTTAACCCGAATGCCCTCAAACTCCTCGGTTATGAGCCCATGCTTCTCCACAAATCTAGCATTAATAAAATGTTGAGTGGCTCCTGTATCTAGAAGGGTGATAACCTTTTGACCCGCCAAAACTCCACGAAGTCTAAAAGATCCCTCCTGCTAAATGCTAGACAACCGTGCCTCCTGGATTTGGAGCTCTGACTCTGCCTCTGAAGCCTCTGACTCTGATTCCTCGGAACTCTCCTGCTGTTCGGAATTCTCAGATTTCGAATCCTCATAATAGGCCCACATAACTCTATTGGCCTTGCCCTTAGGCCGCAAAGGACAATCATGGTTAGGGTCGTAGGGACCCTTGCTGTAGAAGCAAAGCTTCTTCCTACGCAAATCATTAAGAGTCTCACGATCCAAGGGTGCTGCTGATTTTCCCTTTGAGTCACTCTTAAAGTCAGATTTCTCTTTGTTTTTATTGAATCCCTTATTGTCCCTGAATGAAGGAGTATTTTTAGAGTTGAATTTGCTGGATGGTGCTGCAAACTCCATACTGCGTGCCTTCTTCATAGCTTCCTGTAACGAAGAAGGATCAAATGCTTTGATCCAACCTCTCAATGGTTCCAACAGTCCCTCCATGAAAAGCACAATTAGACGCCTCTCTGATATATTGGGAACCATTACTGACAATCGCTGGAAATCTCCTATGTAGGACTCCAAACTACCAACCTGTCGCAACTGGGCCAATTCTCTAAAATAAGACTCAGGATCCTTCTTGTCGAATCGTTCCACCAACCTATCTACGAACTCCTGGTATGTGGTGATACGATCATGCTAAAGTGTCACCATTTCGTGATGCCACCAGTCATAAGATGCTCCCTCAAGATGCAATGTAGCATACCTAATAGCATCCTCCTCAGCCATAGGACGCAATGTGAGGAAGGTATCCAGCTTACTGATCCAAGCCTGTGCGGTGACCTTGCCACTATCGTCAAACATAGCTAGAGTGAGTCTGTTTGTGGCATGCTTCAGATCATTATTATTATTTCTAGGCCTCCAATCATGTCGATTCCTGTGGTGTTCTCTCCTTTGTGTGAGAAATCTGTCAAAGGTAATCCTCTCTCTGACATCCGGTGTTAGTAACTCCCACTCATCGTTCGCTGCCATAAGAGTATCAGCAAACGTTTCCTCAGGCTCCTCACTTGCAATAGCCTCATCAGGCTCCTGTCTCACAAAAGTAGGCCGGGTTGGCCTGTCTGCTGTACGTGAAACAGTCCTAGGTGCTCTCCGTGAACCTGCATCACTCCTGTTCTCGTCACGACGTGGTGACGGTCTCCTCGGCGTACCTATCCTCTGGATCGCCACGGTCAACTGTTGTAGTACATCAGTTACCTGCTGTTGACTTGTCCGTAGATCTCTAAGAGTGTGTAGAACCTCTGCATCATCCTGATCCCTAGGGTTTCAAGGAATATTTGTTCCGTCAGCCATGGTACCCGGCTGCCTGTTCAATCCCTGTTCCCTGTCAATCAAGGCTCTCCTGCGAGTGTAATATCTGTGAGGCCCAACCTCTTGTGGCTGCATAAGAATGCTAAACCCTCAGGATGGCAGGATTTAGCTCTGATACCACTATAGAAACCCCTAGTCTCACTGTTTCTGAATCTGATTGGTTTTTGCTTGTTTTTGATTTTTTTTGTGTTTTGGGTTTTTGCATGCAATATTGAAAAATGCGAATTTGAAAGAAAAATTCTAATAAATTCAAATGAGTGAAAACTGAAGCGGATAATCTTTGAAATAATTAGCATACGATCTTATTATTCTTTCCAGATGATTACAAGAATAGATCTCTGACATGCAGACAAAGATAAGACAAAATATCAATTCAAAAACCTGATTTGTAGCCGCTTGGATAAAGCTTGAATAGTACGGCCAGATCTCAATAATGATTTTCCCCTGCTTGTATTTGTCTGGAAAACCTCCGCTTGCCTGGGCGTCACAAATGATGAAAGAAAAGAGCTGAAAGAAGAGGCGTTTTTGGTCCAGATGCAAGGACGCCTTCCTCTGTAGCTGGTACGGCCTCCAAACAGCAATAGATTAAAAAGTACGGCCTTTATTGATGTGTCCAAATCTTGGCAAATGGACGCCTAAAAATGAAGAACCCTTCTTGGAAGAGTTTCAAATCAAAACCCTGAAGATTACTCGAATGGTGAAGCTCTGTGATAACCTTTGGATGAAGCTATCTCTCTGACAAGCAATAGATCAGCTGATATTTCACAGCCTCTGAATTGCAGACACTGAAGATGGTTCGTTCTCCAATGCAGAATGAAAACTGGAACCCTTGGCTCTGTTCTCAGAAGAAGCACTTGGCAAAAATTCGATTTCATAACATAATGAGCTCTTTTCCCAATGAAATCCTTATATTCTTCAAGAAGTCGACTTCTCTCCAAAAAAGCATCATTTAAATAATGTTCGAACTTTTCTTTTAATTTTTCCAAAGTCTCGAACGCACTTTTAATTATAAAATATAATTGAAAAGTGGCCGCTTCTTTATGTTGGTCGACCCCTTCCTTTAAGTCACTTAAGTTATAATATTTAATTATATTATAACTTTATAATATAAGCCTTTAATTAATTAATATTTATTTTCGCAAACAAATATTAATATCTCTCTCAAAACAGGTCCAAATGACGAACCGTCTGAAGTCAGATGCTAAGTGACTGAATCCGCATACGACCAAACCATACTGCTAAAAATAGCAGGGGTGCTCTGCTGAGTGTCTCCACTTACTAAAAATAGTAAGTCAAGCAAATGATGTCCGAACAACCCCGAACGAAAGCCAACTGAAACGATTCTGCAACTGAAGCCAAGCCAAGCCTCAACTAGACCCTCTATCCACCCTATCAGCCTACGAGGGTCACATAATAGGCTAATCAATGATCTGAGAGATGTCAACTGGAAGGGGACATTACAGCTTCAGCTGTAGTTCTTGTGAAGAAGAAGGATGGCACCATCCGCATGTGTGTGGATTACCGTGCCTTGAATCAAAGCACAATCATAAATCGGTACTCCATTCCTCGGATAGATGAGCTCATTGACGAGCTACATGGTGCCAAATTCTTTTCAAAAATTGATTTGAGGTCGGGCTACTATCAAATTCGGATGAGAGGGTCAGATGTTGAGAAGACGGCATTCAGATGCCACTATGGTCAGTTCGAGTTTTTAGTCATGCCTTTTGGGTTGACTAATGCTCCAGCGACCTTCCAGTCTTGTATGAACAGAGTCTTTCAAAAACAGCTGAGGAAGTTTGTGTTGATTTTTTTTGATGATATCCTCATCTTTAGCAAGACGTGGGAAGAACATCTCAAGCACTTGGAGGAAGTGCTTAGCATCCTAGAGTCAGAAAGTTTGTTTGCCAAAGAATCCAAATGTGAATTTGGAATGAAGGAGCTGCTCTACCTTGGTCACATAATCAGTGTTGATGGGGTGAAGGTTGATCCTGAAAAGATCAAAGCGATAGTTGATTGGCCACCTCCAAAGAACTTGACTCATATGAAAGGGTTCTTGGGTCTTTGTGGCTTTTACAGAAGATTTGTGAAGGGCTACTCTCGAAGTGCTGCTCCTCTTACTGACCTCACTAAAAAGGGGGCTTTCTTTTGGTCAGAAAAGGCGCAAAGTGTTTTTGATAAGTTCAAGAAGATCATGAGTTCTTGTCCGGTTTTGGCCATACCGGATTTCTCCAAGCCTTTCGAGTTACAGCGTGATGCATCCAGAGAAGGTGTTGGGGCTGTTTTGATGCAAGATAAGCATCCCATTGTGTTTGAAAGTAGGAAACTAAGGGGTGTTGAAAGGACCTACTCCATCTATGATAAGGAAATGCTTGCAATCATGCATGCATTAGCTAAGTTCAGACAATATTTGGTGGGGAGGAAGTTCGTAGTCAAGACTGATCACAATAGTCTCAAGCACTTCATGCATCATAAGGATTTGAATGAAAGACAACAAAAGTGGGTGAGTAAGCTTCAAGCTTACGATTTTGACATTGAGTATGTCAAAGGGAAAAACAACATTGTGGCGGATGCTCTATCTAGGAGGCCTCATTTGAGCTCATTGTGTGATCTTACTGCTGATTGGTAGGAGATGTTGCTTGTTGATTATGCCAAAAATCAGTTTGCAACCAGCATCATTGAAGGTACTTTCCATGACGAAAGGTACAAAGTGGTTGATGGTTTGATACACTACAAGGGAAGGATCTTTTTGGTGGCCGATTCTAAGCTCAAAAGGAAGATTTTGATGACTTTCCATGACATCCCACTTGCTGGTCATCAAGGTTATTTCAAGACATATAGGCAGATTCGGGAGAGGTTTTCTTGGAAGGGGTTGAAAATAGGAAGTCCAACGCTACATCAGGGAGTGTCCCACTTGTCAGATGAACAAAAATGAGCATTCTCTTCCAGCTGGTCTGCTGCAACCTCTTCCCATTCCCAACCAAAAATGGGAAAGCATATCAATGGACTTCATCACTGGGTTGCCAAAGGTTCAAGGCAAAGATTGTATCTATGTTGTAGTGGACAGATTAACAAAGTTTGCTCACTTTTTTGCCATCACTAGCTCATTTTCAGCAGCTCAAGTTGCAGATTTGTTTTTCCATGAAGTGTTTAGATTGCATGGGTTGCCGAAAAACATTGTGAGTGATAGGGACAGCAAGTTCCTAAGCACCTTTTGGCAAGAAGTTTTCAGGATGAGTGGTACGGTGCTTACTCCAAGCACTAGCTATCACCCTCAAACTGATGGTCAAACAGAGATATTGAACAAGTGGTTGGAGGGCTATCCTAGAAATTATGTCTCGGAGCAGCAAAGGGCATGGGTGAAATGACTTCACATAGGGGAGTATTGCTACAATTCATCATTTCACATGTCAATAAGGATGTTTCCATTCATGGTTCTCTATGGTTATGAGGCTCCTAGCTTTGCTGATTTGGTGTTTGGTGATAGCAAAGCCCCTCAAGCCAAGGATTTGTTGCAGCAAAGTCAAGATATTTTGAAGTCCTTGAAGAACAACCTTCAAATAGCACAAAATCAGCAGAAGATGTACGCTGATCAGTAGCGTGTTGAGCGTTCATTCGAGGTTGGAGATATGGTTTATCTTCGACTTCAGCCTTATAGACAGTCTACTCAAGAAGAGTGGAGCTGAGAAGCTCAAACCTCGCTTCTATGGGCCATTCAAAGTTATCAGAAAGGTTGGAGCAATGGCTTATGAGTTGGAACTACCATCGAGTAGCAAAGTTCACAATGTCTTCCATATGTCTCGCCTCAAGAAGGCACTTGGACACAATGTTGTTGCTTCATCACAGTTGCCTCCCTTGGACGAAGAAGGACAGTTGACCTTGATTCCAGAGGAGATTATTAATTCCAGAGAGCGTTCTTTGAGGAGAACAATCAAAGAATACTTGGTGAAGTGGAAGAACTTGCCTTTGCAGGATGCAACTTGGGAGAATGAGAAAATTCTGCAACATCCAGACTTGCGGTTGCTTGAGGGAAAGCAATCTTGGGGAGGGCGGACTGTAATGTCCCCTTCTCAATTGTGATCGATTCAATTGACCGTTGGCCTATTCTGGAGACCCGTAGGCTACTCGGAGGGTGAAAATTAGGGTTTCCTATTTTTGAGGAGGTTGTTGCTTGAAGTTTGGTGATTGGATTGCAGATTCTTTCTGGGTTTTCAGAGAGCTTTGCAGTGGTATAGCTTGCATTGTGTTCTGGGCACCTTCATGAATTTACTATTTTTAGTAAATTCTATTTCTGGTAGTGGTCTTGTGGATTTCAGTGCAGTTGGCTCTCTTCTTCAACCAGTTCAGTTGGTAATTTGATTTTTGGCCCTTGGATGCTTTTCTGGAGAGATAAGTTAAGTTGATTTAAATAATGTTATATTTTAATGTTGACCCCTTGGCCTAGCTTCATCACTTTAAGTTGTTTTAAAAGGGGGACTTCAAGGGTGAATGCCTCATCAGGAGGTTATTAAATATTTCCAAGGCCAAAAATATGTGATGCTTAAGGGGGACGCCAACTTCAAGGAGCTTAATATTTATTAAAAGATCAAATATTGCCTTGTAAAGAGGGACGCCATTCTTGGAGGGAAAATGAAGTCAATTCAAAATCAAAAAAGGGCGCACTTTCTAGAAGTTTCCGGATGCTTTGCTAAGTCTATAAAAGGAGGCCTTCTCTCTTCAGTTCTTCATCTCATATTTTCAGTAAAGTTATGCTACCGAAATGGTGACAGAGTTGCTTCGAAGAAAGCACACCTCCCAGCTTGGCTCAGCTTCTTGCTTGAAAGATAGGAACTAGTTGAGAGGTAGATTGTAGTTGAGTTATCTAGCATTGTACTTGAGTTTCTTAGCATCTTAGTTCAGTTTCCTTGCATTCTAATCATATTTTGGAGTTGCTGATTAGCATAGCTGATTGTAGTTTTTGCTCATATATCATGAAATAAAAATAATATTGTTTTGGGCATTGCATCTATCCATTTCTCTATGTGGGGCGACCATTTGAGCAAATTTGCAGATTTTTTTTATGAAGTCTTTGATTTTTCCAAGGAAAATCGCCCTTACTTGAGGGTCGTACCATTTGGAGGGGTCTTGGAATTTGTGCAAGAAAAATAGGTGGTTGTAAGCTGAGGTTTCTTCATCGGGATTTGGGCGCCTTTGTCATTAAAGACTTTTGCATTTTGTTTCATGAGTTTTGGATGTGTGGGGAGTGATTTATGTGCATTTTAGAGAGTAGTTGTATTGCTGGTTACTTCATTTCAGTCGCTGGTCTGTCATATCAGTTTTAGATAAATGCAATTTTGTGAGGTGTTTGAGTCTAGAGAGTCTTGTTAAGCATTGAGGAAATCATATATAGTATTGCAGCATTGGAGAACTTCTAATATTGGGCTTTGGCAAGCATTCTATCATATTGTAAGCTAATCCGTAGTACTATCAGCAATTCTCCTTTCTCTCTTTCACTTTATTGTACTTCCCGCTGAATAAGTGGAAGAGGCTGGATTGCCGCCTATTTACTTTCAGTTAGTAATTCTTAGGGACCCTCTGATCCCATATGCTCCCTATCTCTTAGCACCATCTTGGTTAGAGTTACTTTCAGCTCATCATGCATAAGATCCTCTGACCATATGCTCATCTATCCTAGATGCATTCTTGGTTAGAGTTCTCTTCCAGTTCTGCATTGCATCAGATCCTCTGACCATATGCTCACACCTTGCCCAACATCGGGATCCTGGTGTACATCCTTGGTTAGAGTTGCTTTCCGCATCGTTTTGGTTTAGAGCTAACCTTAACGAGTGCGTGTTGATTGTAATTGTAATTGGAAAAACAAAAAAAAATTAGTCTGGCTCATTACATATATCTTATACCATATTTTAACTTACAGCCATATAGCTCTGTGAATAGTAACTTGCTACAGTACCAAACCCCAATGAAATGCACACTTCTCTTGAAAGCCAAACTTCTCCCACCCAAATCTAGTATGGGTTGCTTCCTTGGACTAGGGTGCCCCCTTTTGGAAAGATAGCAGCCTCTTAGAAGTGGCGTTTTGTTTTCCTTATGCTGATTAAACCCTCAAGAGAGGGACGGCTGGCTGTAGCTCTTCAAAACAATCCAAAGTCTCTCCAAAATGCAAGCAGCTCCTGTGCAAACGAAAATGGAGTCTATGGCAGCCAAAAACCACTCAGAAATTAGCGCGAATAACCTACAAACAGCTCCTAATGTCACCAAAATTTGCATTCAACTTCAGACCATCAACCTTAAGGTGGTATTTCACACCCTCAAGCAGCTCAAATACGAAAAACCAAGCCCCCTCCAGGCTCACAAACTGCAGAAATCAAGAAACCCTAGTCTCCCTCTTCCTCCAAAGCCAAACTCACATGCCAAATGAAGAAAATAACTCAATGCTTGAATGGGTCGAACTTCTCATGAGATATATAGTTTAACATTGAAAACACTATTCATTAAAGTGAACACTATTCACTTTAAGTTATGTCATTTTCACTTTATAAGTGAATAGTGTCAAATAAAAATAATGTGACCCGTCCAATTAAAAGACACATGGTTCCTAGGAAAAAGTGTGAAATGGGAGATAATAACATTATTAATCACCTTCAACAAACCAAACACCACAATTTACCTTGTTACTGAACTCCGGAGATCAACATTGCTGACAGACAACCCGATGACCATCACAAGTGACCCTCTATCCAGAATCATTAGCTTATGAGGGTCAGCATAATAGGCTAATCCATTGATGTACAGGTGTAACTAGAAGGGGACATCACAGTCCGCCCTCCCTGAAATTGCTTGTCCGCAAGCAATCTCAACTCTGGATGCTGTAAAATGTCCTCGCTCTCCCATGTAGCATCCTCTACTGACAAGTCCTTCCATTTAATCAGATATTCCCTGATGACCCGTCTCTCTCTGACATCTAAGATGGCCTCCGGTACCAAAATCAATTTCCCCTCATCATCCAGGGGTGGTAAAGCTGTGGAAGGAACAACACGATGTCCTAGTGCCTTCTTGAGGCGTGACACATGGAATGTATTGTGTACCCTACTATCTGCTGGTAAATCCAACACATAAGCCACCCCGCCTACCCGCCTGATAATCCTGAAGGGTCTGTAGTACCGTGGCTTGAGTTTCTCCGCACCACTCTTCCTGAGAGTTTACTGGCGATAGGGTTGCAACATCAGATACACCATATCCCCAACCTCAAAAGAACACTCAACTCTCCTCTGGTCCGCATACTACTTTTGTTGATTTTGTGCCTTCTAAATGTTCTCACGGCGAGCTCTCATAATATCTTGGTTCTACTGTAAAAGATGCCCAACACTAGGCACTCTACTATCACTCAACAATAAATCAAGAAAGTTGGGTGCCTTATACCCATATAATGCCATGAACGGGGACATCTGAATCAACATGTGGTGAGTGGTATTATAACAGTACTCACAAAGATGAATCCACTTCACCCAACCCTTTTGCTGCCCTGCTATATAGTTTCGGAGGTATCCTTCCACACATTTGTTTACAATCTTCGTTTGGCCAGCTGTCTGCAGGTGATAGCTAGTGCTTGGAGTCAACTCGGTCCCACAAAGCTTGAATAGCTCCTGCCAAAAGTGACTCAAGAACTGACTATCCCTGTCGCTGACGATGCTCTGTGGTAGCCCATGCAACCGGAATACCTCACGAAAAAACAACTCTGCTACCTGTGTAGCTGAATATGTAGCTGCTATCGGAAAAAAATTAGCATACTTTGTGAGGCGATCAACAACTACATAGATACAATCTCTACCCTAGGCTTTCGGCAAGCCCGTAATGAAATCCGTCGACAAGCATTCCCACTTCCTGTCAGGAATTGGAAGTGGTTGAACTAACCCAGTAGGATAGGTGTGTTCCTGTTTATTTTGTTGACAAACAGGACACTCTTTGACATAACGGACATCTGACTTAAGTCCTTTCCAAGTGAAATGTTCCCAAACCTGCCTATAAGTTTTGAAATACCCGGGATGTCCAGCCATGGGTGCATCATGAAAGGCCCTCAATACTGTTTTCTTCATCTCTAATCCTGGGGTCAAAAAAATCCTCCCTTTGTAAATGATAAGATCATTTACAATTGAATATCTGCTATCTTGCATTGAACCCTCAACGATGCCAGAAGCCCAAGAGTCTTTGGCATACTCTACTATAATCAGATGTCTCCAATTCTCTGAAATCTCGACCATGGAGCTCAAATGTGGTCGGCGAGATAAGGCATCAACAACAACGTTCTGAGTCCCTTTGACATCGGCAATGTCAAAGCCGTATGATTGCAACGTACTAACCTACTTCTGCTGACGATCATTGAGATATCGTTGCCCTAGGTAATGCCTTAAGCTGTTATGATCGGTGTTAACACAAAATTTGCTGCCCACAAGGTACTGCCTGAATTTGGCCAACGCATGCATGATGGCCAACATCTCCTTGTCATAAATGTTGTAGCTCCTCTCCAGTCCTCTTAACTTCGGGCTCTTGAAAGCTATCGGATGTTTTTCCTGCATGAGGACTACGCCAATACCTTCACCCGAGGCGTCACATTGAAGCTCGAAGGGTCTAGTGAAATCTGGTAATGCAAGGATAGGACAAGAAGTCATCAACTGCTTAAACTTCTCAAAACACTCATGTGCCTTAGGAGTCCAAACGAATGCCCCTTTCTTTGTCAAGTTCGTAAGTGGCGCTGCATGACGTGAATACCCACTAAAAAATTGGCGGTAGAACCCACAAAATCCCAAAAATCCTCAAAGCTGAGTAAGATTCTCAAGAGTCGGCCACTCAACAATAGCTTTGACCTTGTCAGGAACCATATGCACACCCTCTGCACTAATAATATGGCCCAAGTACAGCAACTCCGTCATACTGTAGAAACCCCAGTTTCCCCTTTTTCTGTCTCTGATTGTTTTTTGAAGGTTTTCTGACGTTTTAGGTTTTTTTTTGCAAATTTTTGTGTTTTTGATGCAATAATTGAAAGGTACGATTTTGACAATTAATTGAAATAAATTCAATAAAAATAAAATAGCTTTGGAATTGAATGAATAAGGATGCCAGTATCTTTATTTGACCTTCTCAACTGATTACAAAAATACCCAGATACATGCAATGAGCAAAACAATGAATTTTTAATATGAAAAGAACCTGGTATTTGCTGCTAATGAAGTACAGAAATGTACGGCTTCAATAACTACTCTTCTCCCACTGCCTGATGTCTGCAGATGACTCCAACAAGGTTGGCGCCTCCAATGAAGAAGGTTTGATGCAAAATAGAGAGGCGTTTCTCTTAGAAGGAAGAAACACGTGTTTTGGAGGAGGTACGGCCTGACAGAAATGTACGGCCTGCTGCTATATTAAATGCAATTTGTACGGCTTCCACAATAATCAATATTTGAGTCTCTGTAAAGGGCGCCTAGATGAATAGATGATCTCTGAATACCAAACCCTGAAGAATCTCTGACAATGGACAATCTCTGAAGCTCTGTAGTTTTCTCTGAATAAGAAAACCTCTGTTGGCAATAGATCAAGTGATATTCCACACTCTCTGAATTGCTTTCCGATGGAGATGGCTCGTTCCCCAAGGAAGTCGAACACGAAACCCTAAAGTCTCAGGCTCAGATCAATTTGATCAGTCTCTCAAAATCAATAATCACATAATGGCTCAAAACCCAAGGCAAATCCTCAAATAAGCTGAAAAGTGCGATTTCCTTGAAAATAGGGTTTTAATAAAATATTCATATTTTAATCTTTTAATTCTCCATAGTTCTCAGCTGAATATTTTAATTTAAATCAAATGTCAAACTGGCCCCCTTTAATGATGGCGCACCCCTCAAGGCAATCACTTAAGTTATAATTTTAAATTATAACTTTATATTATAAAATCTTTAAATAATTAATATTTAACCAATACAATTAAATATTAATATTTTCCTCGTTACTTATCCGTTTCCTATTCCGTCTGATGCTGACGAACTCTGAAGTGATTCCGGATGCCGCCAAAGCCAT